>RJWJ010010223.1:0-47574 GCA_004363605.1 Indri indri
GACTACTGGAAATGGATAACTTAGTTTCATTGGGTTTATCTTCAAGAAACAAGATCAAACAGTTTTCATAAAATTCCACTCACATTTTAAGTGCATGACTTATTTTGGTTTATTCTGCTGTGAATATGCCAAAGCCAGAATTAAATGCTAAGGAATAAATTAGCCCATTTAAAAGATATTGGTGTACCATGTAACAGATTGTGGCTACCAACATTCTGAGTCAGTCTTTCCCCTCCAACTGCCCTCCCTACCTTCCCCTACACACATACAATTCACTAATTAATTTCGTATGATGGAATCTTACCAAATCACTATGACGAATGTATTATTTGGAGCACAGGTTATAATTCCGAAGGTTTGTTTCTTATGGTAAAAACACAGGAAATTTGTCATGGATTGGGCAGGGTTTTTGTTTGTTTGCTTGTTTGTTTGCTTCTGTTTGAGGATGCACAATAAGTTGGCCAGTACGAGGAAGCTCCTACATCCCTGCAAACTTTAGTCAAATTGCCATGTGATGTCATTGCCAAGTTTTCAAAAATGAGTCTGGACTGCTATTCCAATTCACCACTGTTCCGCCTCCGTGGCAGATGGTGTTCGCTTTTGCAGGGGACACAGATGAAACGGCGCAGTGGAGGTGTCATTCTGCTGCTAAGGTTTTGGATTTTCTTGCTCTGAAGAACTCGTATGCCAAACAGTAACAGCTTCTTGGTCTTCACTTTCCACCATCAGCTGTGTCCACCTGTCTTCCCCATTTCCTCCAGACCACTCAGCCTCCAGCATCAATCCTGGGCCACAACTCTTTTCTCTCTGAACATTTTTTTTTTTCTTCTTCTTGTAAGCACATTGACTTATATGTTTTGCTGATAATTTCTGAATATGCATTTCCAGTCCCAAATCTCAGTGCGTTTCTGGTTTACATATCTGGAAAATCTGACAGTATTATTGGAAGAATCCCCTAAATACTGAGACCCGACCTGTCAAAATGTTGCAGTAGCATGAAGAACAAAAAGAGTTTGGTTCTTGGATTCAAACAGAGTAGATTAGATCTTGGCTTTGCCACTTGCTATGTTAGTCTTGGTGCATATATTTGACCTATGCTATTTGTAAAATGGAAATAATCATTCTTCAGAAAACTCAAAGTGTTTGGAGAATTAAGTAAAACAGTTCATGTTTGACTTAGTAAGTGATAAATGTGTATGCTCTTCTCACTGCCAATTTCCTAACTGTTGTAAGCTTCCAACATTGGAATTATCTTTACTGTCTTCACGCCTTTACCTTCCAAATCAAATCCATCACCATGTTCTGTTACCCTTTATTTTCTGGGTCCATGGCTGTAAGCTTGGCCAAGACGATCATCTCAAACCAGGAATACCACCACATTTTCTATCCAAATTTCTTTATGGTTTTATATCCCCTTTAAATATAATTTTTTAAATTTCAGAATATTTCAAGGGTACAAACATGTTGGTTGCAGGAATTGCTTTTGTACAGTTTGAGTCAAAGTTATAAGTGTGCCCATTCCACAGATAGCATGCATTGTACCCACTAGGGTGAATTTACCCAACCCCCACCCCTGCTTGATTTCCATTGAGTTTTACTTCCATGTGTGCACCTGAGTATTGAACAATTAGTTTCAATTTAATAGTGGGTACATGTGATCTCTATGGCGCATAGTACGTTTAAAATCATGTTTGCAAAATTTTAAGAAAATTTGATTATAGAACTTTTATTCTATTATTATTCTAATATTATTAAATTTTCTTAAAATATTGCAAACATGATTTTAAACCTACTATGCACCATAGAGGTTTCTAAGCCACATCATAAATAGAGTTTCTAGACTCCTTTGGCAGGCACTACTAGGTAAGGCTTGGTCTCTGGAGCCAGACTGCTTGAGTAAAACTGCCACCTTAACAAATCATTAGCTATGTAACTTTAGTTACTTAATAGCTCTTTACCTCAGCTTCCTTATCTTTAACAAGGATATAATAACAATATTTCGTCTCATAAGGGTTGCTATAAGAAATAAAGGACATAATGCATATAAATCTGCTTAACATGCATAAATCACTCATAATTGTTAATTGTTATATTTACATATTTTTTTCAGCATTAGCCTCCCATTTTGCACACCTACAATGGCAACCTCTTCATTGCACATCAAAATGAAGCTTCTGAGTTCTCCATTAATTTCCTCTTAATTGATTCACACTAAGTTCTTTAACACCTGCTGAAATCCACACATTCAGCCTGCATCCATATTCACTCACCTTCCTCTATGGTCCAGATGCCTCCAATTATCTGCATGATTTCTTGACAGTATGGATTCTCTGTCTCAGTAAACCATTATATAATACTTATCCCTGTTTGTTTGTTTGTTTGTTTTTTCATTTTGATCTGATGTACCTTCAAATTCAGTGCATTTACTTAAGTCATTCTCACTTTTTATTTATTGATTGATTTTGGCTAATTTCAAAACATTGTACTTAAAACTCCTTTTCAAGAATCTTTCCCCTACTAGGTGCTCCTAAACTAACCATTGTTTTACTCTCTGTCTTTAGAACAGTTCTCTTTGTGCTATATTGAATCTGTTACTCCGTAGGCTGGCTTAAATCTTTCTGCTCCAGCCACACTGGTCTCCTGCTGCTCCTGAAGCATGCCAAGCATCCATCTATCTTAGGACCATAGCATTTATTTTTCCCTTTGACTGAAAATAATGCTTTTCTCTAGATATCTGCATGATTTATGCTCTCATTTCATTCAGGTCTCTTCTCAAATATCAGCACTGCAGAGAATCGCACCATTACCCTTACAATGGTTTCATTTTCCTTTGTATTACTTGGCATATGTAGCTCTTATGTTTACATGTTTATTGTTTGTTTCTCCCACTAGAGGGCAGGACCATTTTTTGTTTTGTCCACTATTCTATCCTCTGCTCCTAGCACAGTATCTTTTACATAGTAGACTCCCAATAAATATTTATTGAATGTATGAATGAATACATTGTAACCTAACATCCCCCACCAAAAGTTATTCTAAATACTTAAAATGGAGGGAACGTGAGTTTGGTTTTATAACATAACCACCATATATTGTGATATAAAGGAAAACATGCTGGCTTTAGGACAATACTGAACCAAATACCCAATTTCTCAATTATAATCTGAGTAAATCCCAGTCAATTTCAATATCCATATGGATAAAATAAAGATAGTAATACCCACTATGATGCTCAATTTATTGTGTCAACTATGGTGCCTAGTTTGGTCAAGCACCAGTCTAGATGCTGTTGTGAAGATATTTTTAGATGGGATTAACATTTAAATTAATAGATTTTGAGTAAAGCAGGTTACTCTCCACAATGTGGGTGGGCCTCGTGCAATCAGTTGAAGGCCTTCAGAGCAAAGACTGAAGTTTCCTGAAAGACAAGCAATTCTACCTCAAGACCATAAAATAGAAATCCCACCTGAGTTTCCAACCTTTTGGTTTCAGGCTTGAGACTGCAACATCAACTCTTCTGTGAACATCCAGGCTGTTGGCCTGCTGTATGGATTTCAGACTTGCCGCCCCCCCAAAACCGTATAAGTCAATTCCTTAAAATCAATCTCTCTCTCCGTGTCTCTCCATATGTATGTGTGTGTGCATGTGTATATTCATATACCATATACACACATACTGTATCATATTGATTATTTTTCTCTGAAAAAGTCTGACTGATAAAGCAACCTTACCTGATTGGAGTTAGGATTAAATGAGCTAATATGCACTTATATGTTTAGAACTCTTAGTAAATAATAGCAATTATTATTACATGGTCATCAAATTCTTTTGGCAGGTTATTATGTCTGCCACATGGCAGATGCTTAGCAAGTATTTGATGAATAAATGAATGCCAGAAATTGGATGTCTTCTGAACACATTATTCCCAATGATTATAAAAGCTCATACGATTTGTTCAGCATTACTAATTTCTGGATATTATTTGAAGTGGAATGTACGGCACATTGCGTTCCCTGTGAATGTCTAAGAATGTTGTATACATATGTAATATCATTCACTGAAAATAAGAATTTTTTATTATGATCGCAAAGTACTATTTGAGAATGAAAGGAAGTCAAATGCCAAATTACTCCATGAATCTTCCAGCAGCTTTGAGATAAGCCTTATTTTATACATCTGAAAACCCTTCATAAGGGGGTTTTGAACCCTAGTTAGCTAATTGGGGCAATGTTCTTAAAAAAAAAAAACCCATATTATACAAATGTTAAGAATTTTAGTTCAGATGTCCATGAGAGGTGGTAAGGAATTGAAAAACTATTTAAGCATCTGGAAATTAAGTACACAAATTTTAAGAATATATAAATTCAGGTGGTGCTATAGTGAGAATGTATTATGGTCTAAGGAATGGAAAAAAACTGAAACAATCAGTGTGGAATTTTAGCATATTTGCATTTATTATGAAGTTATTTTGCAGTATATGAATTTAGAGGCCTATCAGATGCCCTCATATTTGGGGTCTCCTCAAAGATATCAACTAGAAGACTAAGAATAGACCCATGTGTCAGGGAAGGCATATTAAATACCAGGACAGTGGTAGGAGTCTTTAGTTCTAAGCAAGCTCACTTATCAATGTCTCTGCTCTATAAAGATATTTAGGGAATAGATAAGAAGAGGAGGAAATGATTGAAAGGACTAAAACAAGATACTAGAAACCAAATAGCTTATCCTCAGTTTTGCTTAGCTTTCCAGCCAGAAGCCTTCAAAAGAAAATTATATTTTTTAACTTCATTGGAAGGCTTACGGTGGTGGAAATATACTGGAATTCAGCAGCAATTCTAGCTATATTCCAGCCTTAATTTAGGACATGTCTTAACTCTGTGACCTCTGTCTTTCCAAAGTCCCAGTTTGGTAATTGGGGATAAATGCTCTAAAAAAAAACCACTTTTGTTAATTGGAATCAGGATTTGTCTAAAACAGGAAAATATCTTTACTACTTTTAAATATGCTTACATTATGAACCTACTCACTAGAATAACCAGTTCTTTAAGCATTTTAAATACTTATTTAAAAATTGATTTTAACACTTTTGTATTGTATTGAGTTTTGTTTATGCACAGCAGATGCTGAAGTAAGCCTACCAGTTTCATGGGAATTTTAACAACAAGATAGGGGAAATGTCTAGATTTCAGTTCTTTTCTCAGTGTTTGAATTCAAGCCAACTGCAGGGTATCAGCCTCTAGATGTGTTCAAGCTGTCAAATATTTTTAAATGAAAGTTATACAAATTGGAACATCATGCATTGGAGATATTTGAGGAAAAGAAACAATAGAATTAAAGGAACCAACCCAGTTCATAGACTTCCCCCACCAAAAGCCTAGGTTCCCTAAGTGACATAAAATATCCTGCGGCTGTATATGGCCAAGTGAAGTGATATTTTGGACATAAATTAAATCTCTTGTTTTAAAGAAGAAAAGAGAATTTCATAGGGCAATAGAGCTTGCAAAAATGAAGCACTGGAAGCTGAACTATATTTAAAATTCACAATACACACGAGTGCCCAATATCTCAGCATTCAGGACTTTTCTCCCACATTGTCTCTTGGCATGCTCTGCTCATTTGACTTCTAGTGAGCCCATGGCTTGGTGGACGTCAGTGGAGAGCACACAGGGACCAGTAGAGTGATTAGGAAGAGCCATTGAGTAATCCGTTATAATTGAAGTGATCTGTAATTTGAGGGATCCAATCTCTGAATACTTGCCCACTTACATCACTGTTTTTCACTCAACAAAACAGAATTTGCTGCAAGTGACTGTTCTGTTGATATACACAGGTCTAAAGTGCCTTCAACGTGATAATACTATGGTTAATAAATAAGCTGTGAGGCAGGACTCAGCATGTGTATTTTTGAAATGAAAACAGTTGCCACTAAAGCTTTAGACAGAAGGGAGGAACCTTCCTCCTACCCCCATTTCACTAGTTATAGCTCCACCGTCCATCAGTGTGGGCATAGCTGTCTTTTAGAACTTTTCAGAGAGCCTCGTCAACAAAGTTAAAAATATTTGACAAATTGGATTTTAAGAACAAAAATGTATGTTTTTACTGATTTGTTGATTGTTTATTTTAAATTTTGCTAAATTTCTGGTACATCATTCTCTGCACAGCTAGTCATTGTGCTCTTTCAAATATTTTTCCTCTCCCAGAAATCAATAAATATAGAAATGTAAATTATATATAAAACATATATGCATATCTTTGCCAAATTAGCCTTCAATATAACACATGCAAAAAATCATATTTATGAATTGTTTTTATGCTGCCAGACGAAATGACAGGTCCAACTTTAGAAACCTGTCATCAAAGGGCTAGATAGCCTAGCATTACTTCAGACTGGCAGCCAACATGTTGGCCACAGGTTTTATTGTCCAAATCTGCTCAGTAAAACCCCATGGCAACAGTGGTCATTACCAATAAGGCTACCAGATATTGTCTGAGAATCTAGAGACCATAAAATCTGCATGCTGTGTGCATAAATTTGCATATTGAATTAAAGAGGTCTTAACTCCACGTGGGAGAATTGAATAACTTCCCAAATGCAGTGTTTTTGTGTCTGATCTCAATGGCCATGTCTGTACATCTGAAATTTATAACGCATTTGTCAGGATGCTTAGGAGGAGTGGGATAGGGGTGCCCATATTCTTAGCGACTAGTAGGAAATCAAGCTTCAGATGATTCGTATAAATATAAATGTGCAGAAAAGATCTCTGTGGTTCTCTTTGGCTCCTTTCTCTACAGGGGAAACAAGGTTAAAATTTTAATTTTACCTATTTAATTAAATTAAATCTAGTAGCTACAGTTCATCCTTGCTAGTGGTAGAGAAAGATTTGGACAAGTCTTTCTGATTCCTACTTTTTTTGTAATTTCTCTTTTATCATATTGTCTTAATATGATAAATCATAGCTAGAATAAAGTAATGAAGTCAGAAACCACATCATATTATAGGTACTTAGTAGATATCCTCTTTTCCAACCCTGCAAAATTTATCTGAGAGATGTTTGTGGAAGCTGAAAATAGCCAATGGGTTTTTATTCATACTACTCTACTTCTGAGAAAAAATAAATTAGGAAAAGGATTCCTCTGGGTTTTTCAACATACAAACCTGATCATATTAGTTCCATGTACAAAAACAATAAAACTCTTAAGCATTCGCTTCCCCTGGGCTTCACATGTCTATGTAGAATTGTTGAATTAAAGGTTTTTGAACACTTATTTTCAGTCACTGTTAACTTAGCCAAACCAATAACATCGACATGCACAAAATATAACTCTTAATTGTTTGGATGATTAAAAATAACATATTGTATTAGGGTTCTCCAGAGATACAGAACCAATAAGATGGATGGGTGGATGGATGGATGGATGGACGGACAGATAGATGAGAAGAGATGTATCAGGGGAATTAGTACATGTGCTTATAGAATCTGAGAAGTACCACGATAGCGCTCTGCAAGCTGGAGAACCAGGGAAGCTGGGACCATGTATCGGTGCAAGTTCAAAGGCCTCAGAATCAGGTCAGCCAATGATGTTACTCTCACCATAAGTCTGAAGGCCTGAGAACCAGGAGAGCTGATGGTGTGACTCTCAGTCTGAACCTGAAGTCCTGAGAAACTTCGTGCCTGCTGGTGCAAGTCCTGGAGTCCAAAGGTCGGAGAGCCTGGAGTTCTAATGTCCAAGGACAGGAGAAAAAAGGTATCTTAGCTCCAGAAAAAAAGAACAAATTTGCCTTTTCTCTTCTTTTTGTTCTATGTGTGTCTTTAGCCAATTGCATGGTGCCAGCTAACACTGGATGAGGGCAGATCTTTTTTATGCATTCCACTGATTCAAATGTCAATCTCTTCTAAAAACACCCTTGCAGACATGCCCAGAAACAATGCTTTATCAGCTGTTAGGGTATCCCATATTTCAGTCAAGTTGACACCTAAAATTTACCATCACACATATAACAACTTTTCTAAATAGTGCCCTATGTTCTTTTTTATTTTATAATTATAAACTATTCATTGAACACATACTTATTAAAAATAAACTATATTCCAAACATCATGAAAAGTTTTGAGAATACAAAGACAGATAGCAGAATCCCCTCACCAAGTAGTTCAAAAATCTTAGTGCTTAAAAGGAACTGTAGAGAGCTTTTAATCCAGTTTGTCACACGATATTCCTTACAGCTGCTGCCACATATTTCATGGAAAGGCCGTGTGCATGATGTCAAATGCCTGCGTAGGGGAATCAGAGGATCTGAGTTAGAATTCTGGCTCTGCTGTCTGTTTGCTGAGTAGCCTTTGGTAAGCCTGTGAAGAGTTAAACTTGTAAACTCATTTCCTCATTTATGAAATTGGGATGTAATAATACCTATCACTTGGGGTTATTGTAAGAATGAAATTAATTGGTATCATGTCAAGCGACTAATAGATTGGCCTGCATAGAGTTGATATTATAAATGGTAGCTATTTCAAAGGAATTAACAGCCAAATAAGGCAGCTCATTCTGTTTTACAACAGTTCTAATTGTCACAAAGTTCTGAAATCTGCCTTCCTGCACATCCCAACCATTGGAACTCATTATGCTCACTGGAGCAGATAAACTTAATTCCTTCTTCCACATGAACACCCTTAAGATATCAGGGCACAGTTTCCACCCATCTACTTTTTTTCCCAATTGCGCATGTGCAATGAACTTTTGTAGTCCCTTAACTATATTTTCTTAAATGTAATGAATATATCAGAACTTTCAAAAAAAATCTATGCTAGAGGAATCAATATAGGATGGAACATTTTGTACCTAATTCAAATTTTTTTAGTAATAGAAACTAGAAAAATAACGTCTCCTGCAAGTTTTACTTCTAAGATAAACCCTCATAAACACTGACTAAAGCGTTCATCTCCTAGCCCATTTCCAGGCTGCTGACTGAGTCATGTCCTAAATACAAATCTGTTATTCTACTCACGGCCATAAATAAAACCCCTTAGTTTAGTACAGTGGTTCACAAACTTTTTGATCTTCTGATCACTTTACCCTCTAAAAACTTACTGATGACACCCAAAAGCTTTGCTTATGTAAGATTAAATCTACATGTATTTAATATATCACAAACTAAAACTGAGACAAACATTTATTAATTCATTTCAAACAACTATTATGTGTAACATAAATAACATATTTTTATGAAAAAAAATATATTTCCCAAAACAAAAAAAGAGTGAGCAGAGTGGTATTGTTAATATTTTTGTAAATCTTTTTATTATTTAGCTTGATAAGTCAACTGAATTCTCATATCTACTTCCTCATTCAATTGGTTGTGATATGTTGCTTTGGTTAAAGCATATAACAAAAATCAGAGATATTTAGTAAGAAAATAAAGGAATATTTTAGTACTCTCTTTAACGTAATTGTGGATATTCTTCTTTGCTACTACACCAAATCTTAACAAATGGTACTTTCTTACGGGGTAATTGCAATGTGTAGTCTGAAATATCAACGACATTTCTTACTCTGTTGAGTTAAAATCCACTGGTCTAATTTTCACTTTAATAGGAACTTTATCCATATATGATCTTTCAGTATCATGCTTTGGTTATATGTAAAATATTGGTTCACTGAATTATATAGACATTCTCAATGTTGGTACATGTCATTATACAACATAAAGAAATCACATTCATTGATATCACACCAAATCTCATATGAAAAGTTTTTTAAACATTGAGAAGCTGTCAAGCCCAGAGAAGCAGATACAAATTTTCCAAAAATCTAATTTTTTAATTGAGAGTTTGAATTTTATCATTGGCAACAAGTACTATCAGTTGTCTATCTTACAGTGACAAGTTCACTTCATTTGTTTTTTGAGATAATATCTGTCAAATATGCCTTACTACTATAAAACTAATTTTGACATATGGACTTTCCGAGTCTTGGCATCCCGGAGATCCACAGACCACAATTTCAGAACTGCTGTCTTAGCCTTCAGTAAGGCCCATGACAAGTTGCAGCCTGCCTTCCTTTCCTGCTGTAGCTCTCATCTGTTTTGGCCTTCCCACATTTGCGTTCCACAAATCCTGAGCTCTCTGTTTCCTGAATATCCTGGGCCCCTGCTCACACTTCTCCTCTGCCCAGAATACCCTGTTAAAGACCCATTTTTTGACCAAGATTCATGAAAACTTTTATGAGTTTTTTCATGTATTATTAAGATTTATTAACCATTCCCTCCATAAGTCTCTACTTACTTTTGGCATAAACCTTCAATAATTTCATATCTTTTCCTTTTAGACAGTAATGTCTGTATCAGAAAGAAAATTGTAGCTATACCAATTAATAGCTTGAACAAATTTCTTGACCGCTCTCTACCTCTGATGTTTCATCTGTGAAATGGAGTACTTAGTACTTACCTTACAGATATTGTGAAGATTACATGAGAAAATGCATATATCTCCTGGAAATATGAAACATATTCATATATAATAATTTATATAATTATAATACAAAATAATAAATACAACCATTAATATAATTTATTAATAGTAATATAAAGTCTAATTAATAAAATCATATAATTTACTTTTCCTAAAATCAAAATCAAAATAATAGTTCTTTTGAGAAGTTATCTCGTTGATGAGAGAATTCCCGTTTTAATATCAAAATAACTACTCAGATTTGAGTCTATAAAACTATGAGGTTACAAGGATTTCTCATCTTGCATTTTTCTACCTAGGACCTCAATTTTAGGCAATAATTTATGTGGTTAATTTTTTAACTTTCATGAACTCTTTTGGTAAGCAAACACACTAAGATATATTTACAGAACATACCACTCATAAACTCTTCTGAGGAAAACTATTCTTCCTCAGCCCCTGCCATGTAAAGATCCATGACTTAGACCACATAATTCTGTTCTCCTGGAAGGTCTTCTGACCAGGAATGTTCAGCCAACATTAAGAGGCAGCTAATACAAACGATATTCAGTGACCTATGACTTAAGACCAATGTCTTGCCAAATGTGCACACTGGAGCTAGGCCGAGCAAATTGTCCTGGCAAACTAAGTTGAAAAGAACTGAGTTATAACCCAGAGGTGAAGGAATTTCTGGGAGTACTGTCAGGGGTCCTCACCTGCCTGTCTGCTCACCTGCCTACATCTGTGCCATGCACTCTGCTTCACTACGTTTATCACAGACATGCTTACTGACCATTCTTTTTTAAGGCTAACCCCTCCACCGGTGCATGCAATCCTACACTCTCAACATTTATTCAAGAATATCAGTCTAGCAATTCTCTCCTCTTTCTGCAACATCATCTTTTCCCCCTCTAATAAATCATTTTCATCAACATGTAATATGCTGTAATCTCTTCTATCTAAAGGAAAAAATCAAGTCTTTTCTTGATTCCACATTTTCTCTCTAGCTACTATCCTATTTTTTTTATTCCTTCTGAACCCAAATTTGTGGAAAAAATACTCTGTAATAAATGTCATCGTAGAGTTCTCTAATTTCCTGAACCCTTTTCAATCAAGCTTTTCTTTTACCTCACATGTCGGAAGTGCATTTTAGTCTTCCTCTTCCTTTATACTGGTAGTCAGACCACTCCCTTGAAATACGTTCTTTACCTGACCTGCAGAAGAAAATCCTCACCTAGGTTTCCCTCTACTTCGCTGATTCTGCTTTGGAGCCACTCTATTTTCTTCTTGTTTTCATGCATTAAGGTAATTATTTTTTCCCTATCTATACTGTTCCCGTTAATATATTCATCCAATCAGGTAGTTTTATATAATACCTCCATACTGATAATTCCCACATTTTTATTTCCAGTTCCCACCACTCCCCTTAACTCCAGATTCCAAAGGTCCCCCAGACGTATCAACCTGTGTGTCTCCCTACTTCTGCACTTACCCCTCCAGACAGCACTTTTATTAATGCAGGAGCCAGAGTCATCCTTTTACAGAGTTAGTTGAAGGATGCTGCTCTTCCTCTGAAGCCCTCTCACACAAAGCCAAAATCCCTGCTGTGACCAGGAAGTTTCTGAAAGATCTCCTCTGCCTCCTTCTTATTTCCCTGGTTCATCTGCTACTCTTCCCCTTGCTCTTGGGACTCCCATCAAGCATGATCCTGGCCCGAGGTTTTACACATGGGCTTACCTCTGCTTGGAGTTTTCTCCTGTTTGGTATTTCTTTGGCTTGCTCTTATGCCCTTTATAACTTTGCTCAAAGCTCACTCTATTAGTGAGGATGTTCATGACCCCCCCTGTTTGAGACTGAACGTCCTCCTCATCCTCTGTGGTCCACGCCTTCTTCTTCGCTGTATTTTCTACCATAAGACTTAACCCAATCCGATGTACTTTTGTTTATCTACTTAGATTTCTTTACTTAAACCTTACTTATCTTCTTATTAATATAGGCTCCTGGAATACATTTCATGAGGGCAGGTATTTTTGTCTAATTTTTTTTTCCTGCTATATTCCTGACTGATAGGGTATTAATGTTCCCCTCGGCTCAAATGAACTTGAGACAGTTTTCTTCCTGACTATAGTCCTCTGACTTCCCTTTTCATAGAGCACTTACTTTAGAAAACTGCCAATTATAAATTCTCTGCCCTTTTAAATGTAAATTTTCTACATCCTCTTGCCAGTTTTATAACCCAGGAATGTGTTTTTCAGGGATTCTGGGAACCATTATTTTGAACTGTAATCATCAAAAAAGGTAGGGCTCCTATTTCCCATTCTCTGTGGGTGGGTAGGAGCCTAACTTCGGTAAGTACCAATCGGCAAACACAGATGGCCTAATCATGTTGACCAACCTCTTCCCTAACACCCTCTAGCACTTTTCCACTAGCTTACTTAAATCCTTAAAGATTGAAAGTTTTACCTTAAAAATTCTCCTGCCTTTTGTTTTAATGATGTTAAATTCAGTTCTATACTTAAGTCTCTCCTTCCTACTTCAGTAGCATGAATGAAATCTGTCCTGTCATTTTTAATATGTACCCACTATAACTTCTCTTTAACATCCCCTGTAATGAAAACAATGCCTGCGCAGCGCATAGCAGATGCTCAATAAATGTTTGGTCAGTGAGTGAATGGATGCAAAGCCTTATAAAAGCTAAAATTTTGAGGGGGTTGGAAAGAAGCAGAGATAATTAGGACTAGGAGGCAGAGAGGGAATGAAAGAGCATATACTTGAAGAATAGAGAGGGGAATGAAAGGGGCAGGCGAGAGACATAGAGACTATGTCTGGGCTGTTTTGTCAGTTTCTGTTCTAGTATATATATATTTCTTTACAACAAATCTGTTTTTTTCTTAAGTTTAGTTGAGTGACTTTCCTGAACCCTTGCTCCTTGCTACTAGATAAGCCTAATTAGATCTATTAGACTACAGTCTCCTATATATAAGACTTCATCTTTGAATCCGGAATGTCCAGTATTGTGCCTACTACAAGTCAAGCATTCACTGGTAACTTCTGAATGAAAATAACATCTTATTGTTCAATTGTCCCCATAAGTAAGTCTTTTAACAGTTTTATGTGGAGATTATAGACAAAAAATAATCTATGTGTTTATGATCAGAGAAAGAGCTTTATGGTTATCTTTACTTGAGCTAGAAATACAGTCACAGGCTTCCTTATCTGCAGGGGATATGTTCCAAGGCTTCCAGGGAATGCCTGAATCTGCAGGTAGTACTGAACCCTATATATACTTTTTCCTATGCATATATATATATATACCTATGATAAAGTTTAACTTATAAATTAGGCACAGTAAGAGGTTAACAACAATGATAATATTAAAAAATTATAACAATATACCATAATAAAAGTCATGTAAATGTGGTCTCTTTCTCTCAAAATATCTTATTATACCATACCACAGGTAACTGAAACCATGAAGCAAAACTGAAGATAAGGGGGCACTAATGTAATAACTTGAAATACCAGCAGAAACAAATCAAAGTTCTTTTCAAGTTGATAATTTATTAATTGTGGCTATTGCCAATTTCCAGTTGTTAGAAATTAAACTCGAGATGACTTAGTAAACTTCTAGACCTGCTAATAAAAGAGAAATACATTTAGACTTCAAGTTCCAATTTTATTATCTCTTGTTTACATTTGCAACATAGGATGCCTGGTTTACTGGCATATCCAATGAAAGCTCTTAGAAGAAACAATCAACAAGTATATGGTTCCCAGATGCATTTTCCTTCTGTTTGAAAGACCCCACTACTCTCTAGCTTTCCTAATTCTAACCTTTCAATTGGACCAGGTTCTTAAAGCTGAGTGAACTGTCTTACTTTACTGTTGTTTTCATAAGGTAGCCAATCTCCTTATTCCCTTCTCATTTTATATATATACATATTTCCCCCCCAGGAGGCAGAAAGTTGTTCTGTATAGATTCACAGTGCAATCTTTGCCCAGTTAACTTTAATGAACTCCGTGTCAATTCACTATAAAACATGACTTTTTCTTCCCTTTAGAATATAGAAATCTTTCATATACTCATATTTCTCTCTTCTAAAATAAAACAAAAAAGTGCCTAAAGAACTCACAAGTCTCTCATACTAATTATTTTAGCAATTCGGTGAATAGAAGATAGATTTTATGCTTCTACTTATTGATCTATTTCAACTGAACAACCTTTTGTATGAAATAATTCATTTTTTTTAAATAGTCAAGTGAGATGTGAGGAAAGAATCTGCCTTTGACTTTTTAACTCAGGGCTACTTTAGGACCAAGTCTAAGGGGATGTGTATTGAATGATTCATGATATGACTAAAGATGTAGAATTCGCTTCTTTTTCTAAGGTCCAAATGTCAAAGCTCAGTTGAGATTCTTAAGGCAATCATGAGCCATAGAGCTCTAAAAAACAATGCTCTCTATCCAATTCTCAGCAGATGAGACCTGCCCTAGCTAAATGCTAAATAAAAGCCAAGCAGAGACTACATGAAGAGGAGCCGGAGGGGATATGTTGTTCTGTAAAAGGGTCAAATACATGGTTCAAATCAAAGTCCCAGGACATATTGGTTTCTTAAAAGAGGGAAGTATCTGTATTGAGCTCTGTGGATGTTCCAGTGGGACTACAACATGTTTTTGTACCTCTATTATGTAAGGGATTCAGGGAAGATTGGAGACAAAATACACATAAACTACCCATATGAGCGCATGCACACATATTCACTTAATCATGTAACGATCTGCTTTCAGTTGTCAAAAGCAAAACTATTCAATGCTAAAGATTGACCTCTCAGGAGACAAGTTTTGGAACATCGTTTATTAATGTTACTATGAGATGCTCAAGAATTTCATGTCTTACAAACCCTAAGGGAAACCTGATCAGATGGTAGCAATAAAAAATGGAATTTTCCTGATCCTTACTCCAAATTCATGTTTTTTAACTTGTCTTAGGTAACCTCTTAATTCTATTTAACATTTATAATTACATATTTATAATAAGGTAGGGCCTATAACCTGCTGAGGCGTATTACATCTGCCCTTTCCTAGTAGAATTTCTTCTGACATTTCAAGTAAATGATGTAGATGTCTTTTCTATTTTCTAATCTGGGGGAAAAATAGAGGAAGGCTAATTCATAGTTATTGGATTCAATATTTGCGCTAAAAAATGTGTCCCAGAAAATATGGCTTGCTTAAAAACTTTACAATGACTGATTCATTGCAATTACCATTAGAAGGTGTTGAATCAAACTGTGATAAGTGCTATTTAATCATTATTTTATAAGCTGCACTACCCAGGAAAATATGGTAATTGGGTTTAGTATATTATTTGTGATCCTGATTAGCATTCTGGGAATTAGTAAGGAGTCTTGAACAAGGAGTGAAACTATAGAGACTGAGATGCAGAAAAGTTCTAGGACTATGTTGCTGGGGAGTAAAAATACAGATAATAATCTACATATTTGTACACCAGACATCAAACATAAAAATACTGGTATCTTTGTTCTTCACACTGATGGAGTGTAACAGTGCAGAAAACGAAAAGTCTACTAAATTTCCCCACTGAAGTTAAGTGCATAAATCACTTCTTGCACTTTTCATCTTGGCCACTTTGTTCCAACTGCAAGGGTTTCCTTTCATGTTCTTGATCGTTCTGGGATCTTTCTTAATTTAAGGTTTCTGCCCAGGCTTCTTCCTCTGCCTAGGCAATCCGTGATCTCCTCATGGTTCTCCCCTTTCAGCCTTCAGGTCTAGTGTAAGCATCCTATCCACGTTGTGGTTTTCCCTGCCCTATCTAAGCATGTTTCCTCTGTCAGTATGTGTTCCTTTTCTTTGTGTAATAGCTTCATTAGCACAATTCATAATAATATTATGTATTCATTTATATGCATATTCTTTTTTCCCATTCTAAATTGCATGCTTAATGAGAGTCATTATACTAAAGATCTTAGTATGTAGTAGGAGCTCAATAGTTTGAAAGAATAAATGTGGAAGAAAGAAAATTATCAGGGAAAATTTCATAGATGTGATAACATTTTTCACCCTGATCAATTTCAAGATTTTTTATTTTTTTCAGATACTTTTTTGCTTTTATCTCCTTGAGTAGCAACTTGAGGCAATTCTTCCAGCCAAAGGAAATGGAGCTAGCATCCTAAAGTAGTGAATTGCAAAGCTACCATTGAAACACTAGCAAAGCTCTCAGAAAGATCTGTATGTGTGTGTGTATGTGTGTATATATATGTGTATACATATATAAATAAAATTCGTAAATGCATTGAAATATATAAATAACACATACATGCATACACACACATATATTTATTTTTTTCATGTTTCCTTTTTATTTATTTATTTATTTTTTATTTCAGGGTATTATGAGGGTACAAACATTATGGTTACACTTTATGTCTTTGCCTCACCCAAGCGAGGGTTAAAGGCATGCCCTTCCCCCCTACAGTGCTCCCCGTGTCCTTTACTTGTGGGTTTACCCCCCCATCCCCCTAATCCCTGGGGAGTATTACTGCCATGTGAGCACCCTAGTGTTGATCAGTTAGTACCAATTTGATGGCGAGTACAAGTGGAGCCCATTCTTCCAATCCTGTGGTGCCTCACTTTGGATAATGGGCTTAAGTTTAATCCAGAAAAGTATAAGAGGTTCTAGATCACTGTCATTTCTTATGATTGAGTAATATTCCATTGTATACATATACCAAATTTTAATAATCCATTCATGGATTGACGGGCACATGGGTTGTTTCCACATCCTTGCAATGGTGAATTGTGCTGCCATAAACATTCAGGTGCAGATGTCTTTATCATAGAATGTTTTGTGCTCTTTTGGGTAGATGCCTAATAATGCTATTGCTGGCTCGAATGATATGTCTATTTTTAGCTCTCTGAGGCATCTCCAAATTCTTTTCCACAGAGTTTGCACTAATTTGCAGTCCCACCAGCAGTGTAAGAGTGTTCCTGTCTCTCCGCATCCTCGCCAGCATTTGTCGTTTTGGGATTTTTTGATAGAGGCCAGTCTCACTGGGGTTAGGTGATATCTCATTGTGGTTTTGATTTGCATTTCTCTAATGATTAGAGATGTTGAGCATTTTTTTTATATGTTTGCTGGCCATTATTCTGTCTTCTTTTGAAAAGTTTCTGTTCATGTCCTTTGCCCATTTGTTGATGGGGCTGTTCGATTTTTTCTTGTTGATTTTTTTGAGTTCTAGATAGATTCTGGTTATCAGCCCTTTATCAGATGTGTAGAGAGCAAATATTTTCTCCCATTCTGTGGGCTGTCTATTCGCTCTAATGATAGTTTCCTTGGCAGTGCAGACACTTTTTAATTTGATTAGATCCCATTTATTTATTTTTGTTGCTGTGGTGATTGCTTTGGGGTTCTTCTTCAAGAATTCCTTGCCTAGGCCTATGTCTGAAAGGGTCTTCCCAACATCTTCTTTTAGAATTCTTACGGTTTCCTGCCTTAGGTTTAAGTCTGTTATCCATCTTCAATTCAGTTTTGTGAGAGGTGAGCAGTGGGGATCCAGTTTCATTTTTCTGCATGTGGCCATCCAGTTTTCCCAGCACTATTTATTGAAGAGAGATTCTTTTCCCCAGTGTATATTTTTGTCAGCTTTGTCAAAGATTAGATTACCATATGTGGACACATATATTTAATCAACACTAATGGTACACTTGTAAGGACACTAAACCATAATCATCTCTTTCTGAACACCAAGGAATAGCAAACATTTGTGAAAAATTTGCCTACCACAAGGCAGAAGAGAAAGTGTCCTAAAGGAAGAAAAAAAAAATAGTTAGGATTTATCACTCCAGTCACTTTGAAATAAGTGAAAAGAAAAAAGCACTTCTGCCTGACCTGTATCTTTTGCATTTGAAAATTCCACCCATCCCAGCTGTGATCCATCTCAGTGCAGCGAATGTGATCCACTGGATTCAAATTTCTCTGCTTTACAGTGGAACACAGGAAGGAAGGAGTAGTGAGAAGCGATGCCCTCTTCCTAGAGTATGTCTAGCAACCCTCTTGCACTTGTGGAAATGCAAATGAAAAATTATTTGTGCTAAACCATGAATCTATTTGTGCTTTCTACTTTCAAATCCAGTTCTCCTGCCATCATAATACAACCATATCTGATATTACTATAGAAAAGCTGGGTGTAGTATAAATATATACAAAAATTCTCAATGTAAACATGATTTTAAATAATCAAACTAAAATATTTATTGGAAAGAAGATAAGGTGGTTATTGCAAGGATATTTCAGTATATATTGGAATAAGGGAAGGTATAAAAATACATTTTTACTCCCAACAAGTTCTTGGTGATTAATGTTTGAGGAATTGGCAGACAGGGAAGGTCAACTCTCAGACCAGCAGATCTCACAGAAATAAATACTAGATATTTCAGATCATATTGTTTCCTGTTTTGGAGCCCCCACAAGACAGGAAGTCTCCATATACAGATATACCATACCTGATGATAATTGAAAACTTCAGGGTGCTTGGCATTGTGTAGCAAAACATTCGAAATACAGATTTGAAAAAAAAAATCATATACATATTTAGTCATTATTTAGTCCAAATCTCTAAACTTTACAGAAATAATGTTTATACGATTTTTATATAGAATGAACAATATTTGATAACACAACAAAGTGACTATAATTAACAGTAAGTTAGAGTATACTTTAAAATAACTAAAACAGTGGAAATGGAATGTCCCTAACACAAAGCAATGATAAATGCCTGAGGTTATTGGATACCCCAAATACCCTGATTTGGTTAATTCACATTGTATGCCTGTATCAAAACATCACATGTACCCCATAAATATATACAACTATTATGTACATGTAATAATTAAAAATTTTAAAAAGAATTTTTTATGGAATACAAATATAAATTCAGAATATCTTTCTACATTTGAATAGTGTCTGGAATTTCAAAACTTTAAAAATTGTGACGTTTGCATATCTTAGTTATATACGATACGCTTTTCACCTTTTTTGTGCACAGTCTGTCACTTCACTGTCCTTTACGTTTTATTATGTAAAGCTAAGTTACAATTTCCTGTGTTCCTGCTTTTTTGTCTTTTATGGTAAATGGCTTCATAGTTCTTTGTAAAAATCCAATCATCTCACTTGTCTGTATAAACCATTTGCTCAGGAAAGGCTATTTGCTTTGAGAGCTTACATCACACTTGAAAAATTTTGCTTGTCTCTTTCTCGTGGTTAAAGATAAACTGTTGTACTTCTTGAAAAACAAAACTACTGAAATCCTAGCTTGTAAGTGAAATTGTAGGACACAGTGACTCTCCAACATGAATAATAATTTCATCATACCTAATTAAAGTACATTCCATCCTGGATAATTAAAATAAAATCTAAAATGACAAAGCCATTGAATTTCAGCAAAATGTTGGAGAAAATTGTGTAAGGTGTCCTATAAGGAACAAAACTAATTTCCTTCTTTAGGTGGTTTGCTTTCATAACAACCTAGTATAAGAATAGGGTTAGCTAGTGAACAAAAAAACAAAAATGAGTGAAGGTCCAGATTTTAAAATCAACTTGTTATTGGAATGCACAGTTGTATGTATGATTTCTAGAAGCCACAAGATAATTTTTTTCTAAAAATAAAAGTGACCCTTTTGTCACTGAACTGGTCTTTCTGGAAGCAAAACATGGAAGTGTTTAGGAATCTGTTTTTTTATGTTTGTTTAAAACCATAATACCATTTTATAAACAAATTTATAATTGATCAAAAGGGGTTAAAATAAAAATAGATTCTGTTAAACATATGTTTAACAGAATGATACTAAAATTTGGAGGCATGAAATAGGAAAAGAAAAATTGAACAACGCAGATTATCTACTGAAAGTAGGGAACCTGATATCAAGGCTTTTGCTAAAAGTGATTGGTTGCCATGGTAGCAAGAAGTAAATGCAGGTACTAATGGGGAATAATACACCACGTAGTGATATCAGATAGGATCAGAATGGCAGGAAAGAGTTTTATTTTCCTTCTAATTTGGAAAAACAATGATGAGTGAGGCTGGATCAGACAAATCATAATCCAAATGAAACAAATGTAAAATAGTCAGTGCATTACTTCAGGCTTCTGAGCTTACAGTCAGAGCTGGGTGAGAGAATTTTTGTTCAAGCTACTAGTGACGGGCTACCTCTAAGGCCCCTTCCAGGGTGGTTAGGGAGAAAGAAAAGGGCTGACTTGTTGAATCCCAGGTTTGCTGTGCCCTTGAATTTAATTCGGATGGTCTAATATATGAGTTTTGTATCCAGTGGAAACAAAAATGAAATGCATATATATGTTTTTAATATTTTTCCAAAAGGAGTTATATTTTTAATTCTAGAATATCAGTGAATAAAAGATGCATCTGTATACCTTTTGAGAAAAAAAGTACATTTTAATTTTAAAATATAGTATATACTTTTTGTTTAAGAAAAAATAAAGCGAAAAACATATGTGCCTTAAAAGCTAGGATTTATTTTATATTATGGAGTCTTATGCACGCTCATAATATGATCTAATGAAAAATACTTTCAAGAAATTGTTTGGAAACTTTAAAAAATATTTTGTGCCTTTGCTTTACTAAGTCACAAACTAAGTGACTACAATGTCTGTTAGTTTGCGTGTTGAGTAATCCATCATGTGCTTTTCCTTCATGCATTCTTCATGTATTGTATGTTATCCTTTCTGTCCATTAAGAATTCAGAGATATTTAGAAAGAGAAGACTGGCCAAAAGTTAGATGTATAAATTGATAGACAGATAGACAAATCTGTTTCACTTGATTTCTCTTTGAAAATAACACTTTAAGGAAGGTATTATTGCTCACATTTTAAGTCTGAAGAAAGAAACTCAAAGAGCCAAAGTAAATTATCTTTCATAAGTGTCTGGGGCTTTGATTTCATTCCCTCTGGCTGACTACCATGCAATTCCTCTTCTATATATTGCATAAACAGACACATTGAGTGTAACCTCTTACAATCCCCTATAACGACAGAAATACAGTGACTAGGTAGCACATAGGGTAAATGAAAGCTGAATTGGCAAATCAATAGGGCACTATATTTAAATTCTATGACCTTTTATATGCAAATTTGTTAGAAAAGACCTTCTTGAAAGGAGGCATTTTTCTTTATACATTATTGTTTGACTCACTCTCTTTTTCAGTCCTATTCACATTTGTGGTATCTAGAAATATTAAAAATCTAATTAGTAAATGAATGAATGAAAGATTAATATTTTGTTATGTCCTTTTGAAAGTGATTACCTTATGGTAACACTGTTCTTTATATAGTATTTGTAGATGTATAAAACAGATCCACATATATGACTTTATTTTACTCTCACAAATGAATAAGTTTATTCAGTTTACCAGTTGAGAGCAGATGCTTTGTTTAAATCTGTTGAAACAGCTATCAGCAGGGACAGATTTATGCAGTCATGACTTTTCTGATCATGCTCTACACATACATTTTTAATACTGTAAACCATCAACAAAGTTCTTTGAAGTTTTATTAAAATGTGAATATATAATTTTACATAAAATTATTAACAGTAATTAACAAAATGAGTAGAATCTTATTAACTATTCATCTTAATGAACTCAGCTATATCGATATGCTCTATTTTCTCAATTAATGTTACCATAATTTAAAAGGTAAGTGCAAATGAACACAGAATCCAAATTGGGGAAAAATGTAATTGCAAAGAGGACTTACTGGCACTTCTGACGAACTGATGGAGAGACTACAAAATTTAAATAGCTATTGAAATTTTTAAAAATGGATTCTAGATGGATATTCAATTTATTTCCATTTTATGTCAGTCTTATTTTGAATTGAGTCATAAAATTTTTGAAATAAAATTTCATTGCAGTCAACTTTAGCTTATCTGCAGATGTTTTATTTACTTTTAAATTGCATACAGTTGCTTTCCTTTCAACCTATCTCCTACCAAGCTGGGTTCCAGGCTAGTGACAGAAGGCCCTACTTGGAAGATCAGGAGAAGACACAGAAGTGTCCGAATATGAGCACTTCTGCAAACGTTCTCTAATTCAGTACCTCAAAATCCTTAACGATTAAGATGCTATTATTATTCTATAAAATTAGAATTATGCAAGTTTGGTCAAATAAATAATGATACATTCACAACATAGAATATTATTTAGCCATTTAAAGAAATGAACTGAAGCTGACTTATATGACCTGGAGTGATTTGGGATTGTCACAAGCTATTGCTGAGTGAAAATAACACACAAAATTGTGTGATAATTATTCTGAGTATATTTTTATACATAATATAAAATTTCCATCTATGGAAAATACACATTTTCACACTCAGATGATTTAGACCCAGTACCTAGGACTTCTGGTTATGGTTGTGGTGAAAGGGAGATGTGGAGAATGTATTAGAAGAAAAAAGGAAGGGGATATAATGATATAAAATAGCACCAAGATTGTACATATGATTCTATTCACATAAAAGTGTGTGTGTAAGTGTATACATGCATTAGAGATCATTAGAGGTACAAAAGATAGGGTTAGGTCTATATCTACTGACTGGTAGGATAAAGGCGTGAGAATATCAGGCAATTATTTAATAGTGGTTGTCTTACAGATCTATGAGAATGGAAATGGGAGGCAACATTCAGCTTTCTCTTTATACCATTTGATGTGTATTATTTCAATCAAGAGAATTAAATATATTCTTAAATTCATACATACATTCATATATGCATCATTCATACTTTCAAAAGCTGGAAATAATTATTTTTCTAAGCACTTTTATGTATAGAGTACATAAGCAAACTTATTTTCATATAATGCAATTTTGTGAAATCAAAGGAAATATTTATATTATAAAGAATACTCATTATTACATGAACATTTTCTATATAATCACCTATAATCTTTTTCAGTTGCTTGATAGTTACTTTTCAGTTGGATGTACTTTTTAAAGAAACTAATTGGTAACATATCCTTTACCAAGCTTTGAAATGATCATCAAATGGAAGAACATGAATATGAGTCATAAAATATTAGTTTTATATTATTGAATGCACTCTAATTATCTCTGTGTTTGCCTCTTTGCTGGAAGCATGTTTTTCTCCTTGCATAGTCATTAATTTTCACAAGAATGAATTTAAGCCATCTCAAAATTATTTTCCTTTCAGTATTCTACTCTCCCCACCAGCAGGGTAGCCTAATTTGATGATGTTGGAGGAAGAAACTGAATTAATTAGTTTTTGGCTAAATACAATAACAATGTATTTAGTTGTTTAAAGAATAAATAAGACCTCAGATATATAATGAGAAAGAAAATGTATTCTTCTTATAATATGATTCCTTTTCCTATGGACACTTATCACACAAAATAAATTTGCACTGGTTACTTTTAACCAAGGAAAGTATATAGAAGTATATAAGTTTAAGTATGCAAAATTTTTAGACATTTATAGTATATAAGTCTTTGCACCTCAATAACTAAAAAATTACTTTTCAATTATAAATGCATATGAACTGAGTCTCCTAGTATATACCACATAGTATATATCCATATTAATTCCTAAAAGAATATAACTCATTAAAATAAAATAAAAGAGCATTAAAAATAAAAGTGTTCAGGAGTTTAGTATACTGCATCCCTTACTTTTTATCTTTGCTATGTATGCTGTTGCAAAACCAGTTTCCACTTGGATTTGCTGATTCTATTTTTATCAAGTTGTAAGCAATTGCTTTTATACATTAATATAATCATTTTTTTAATCTCAAGGTCAGCAACAGTATCTATCATGAACAATAAAACATAAGCAATGTTTTGTGCATGGTACTATATTAGGAGAGCATCTTAAATGTGGGTACACAAGTCAGTCCTAGAAAATAAACATATGCATCAACGACAATGTAAATGGAGAACTGGCCTCCCTCACAGGGAGAAGAATCCAGTCCCCTGTTCTCTTCCTGTGCTTGTTCTTGAGAGGACAGGGTCTCTGATGAATCCAAGTGAGTAGGGGCTCCAGAATCAAAGAATCTGTCGGTAAATGCTTGTTAACGTTAATTCAATGGAAGGATTCTCGGGCAAATTTCATAATCTGATTCAGTATCATTTTTTTCTTTCCTGAAAAATAGGAGCAAATAAAATCTATCTCATAGCATTAGGATTACTACACAATATAATGCATCTACACACAAACATGATATTTTTCCCATCTTAGCCCTTTCTCTACTCCATTTCTACTTCCACAAACTTTCCCATTTCTCTATATCCCTGTACAACACCCCTTGAAAAAGATGTCTATATTTAGTATTTTCAGTTATTCTCCATTTTCTCTTAAATTCATTCCAATAAGGCTTGTGCCTCTTTCATAGAACTGTTCTTGTCATGTCTGCAATGATACCCATACTGCTAAACACAATAGTCCATGCTCAGTCTTCATTTTGTCACAGCTAATTTTTCCCTTTCCTGGAAACACTTTTATTTACGTGGTAGCTATCACGACACCAAACTCCTGTGGCTTCCTTCCTACTTTTCAGGGTGCTTTTCCTCAGTATCTTTTGCTTATTCCCTTTCATATTTCCAATTTCTTAGTTTTGGAGTGCCTCTAAGCTCAGTCCCTTGACCTCTTCTCTGTCCACCCTCCTTCTCGGTGGCCACACCCAGTGATAGGGTTTTAAACACAGTTTATATGCTGACAGCTCCCATTTTTTTTCTTGCTAGCTGTATTCCCTTCTGAACTCCCTGGGATTGTATATCCAACTGCTTTCTAGACATATCTCATTGGGTACCTAATATATATCTTAAACTTAACCAGGCCAAAATTGAACTCCCTCCTATACCTTCTTTATCCAGTGTTTTCCCCATCTCTGTTAATGGACACAGCATCCTCCCAGCTGCTCAGGCCCAAAACCTTGAATTCATTTTATTGACACATCCAAAAATTAGAAATCCTTTTAGGTCCAACTTAAAATATAGACAAAATAGACATATTATCACTTCTGTGACTATCACTCTAATCCAAGCCACCATTTTTCTCTCCTGAATTATTTCTATATCTTCCTAAATGGTTTTTCCATTCCTACTTTTATCCCCCTGTGTTTCCTTTCAATACAGAAGTATAGTAATTTTTTAAAAAAAAATTGTAATTCAGATCATGTTCTTAATCTTCTCTGATCTCTCCAATGACTCCTATGTTACTGAAAGTAAAAAGTAAAGTCCTTAAAAACAGTCTTCTCAATAGAGTGAGACGCTATCTTAATAAGAACAACAAAAAAATAGTCTTCATAATAGTCTATGTAATAGTCTACATAATCTGATTTGGCATTAATTTGTGGACTTCCTTTCCAACCACTGTTTCCCTTTCTCACATGTCTCCAGCTACACTGGCTTCCTTGCTGTTTATAGAATATCTCTGGCATATTCCTACCTTAAGAACTTTCTGCTCCTATTTCCATTTCCTAGAATGCTTTTCCTCTCAATATTGACATAACTTGTTCCTTTGCCTTCTTCACATTTTAATTCCCTGACTTTATTCTTCAAAATTACAACTCTCAGCACTCCTTCCCTGCATGATTTATTTTGATTGCACTCATCACCTTCTTATACATTACCTCATTTACTTTCCCAAGCAGAATGTAAGCTCCATCAGGGAAAGATCCTGATCTGTTTTGTTCACTTTTATATTTCCAGACAAGTGTCTGACATTTGATAAGTGATCAATAAATATTTATTCATGAAATAAAGGAATAAATAAGAAAACACTTTGTGAAATATGAAGCACTATAAAAACAGTTATTATATTTATTCCTGGTATTTATAAGAAACAACCAAACATGTATCTAAAGTAGGAAGAACATAACTCCTTGTCTGATATGTCTGCACTCAATTATTAATAGCCTGCCTTGCTTTTAGAATATAAAACTTTTGAAAGCAAAGACTATAAAAAGCAAGCCAGTCAATGAGAGGTGACAATGTGTTCAGGTGTTGGTTTTGCCATTGTGCCCCAGTGAGTCATAACAGATTAACAAGAAGTGCTATAAAATTAAAACAATGCTTGGAATAATAAAAACTAAAACTTACAGTAAGTTTAGAGGAAGATACAATTTTTCTTAAAAGTCTGTCTTATATTGCTACCTTACGAAAACTAAACCTTTTGACAAGCAGCGCTGGTTGTGATAGAATCTGTGTAGTAAGAGTGTTCTCTGAGTGATGGTGGCAATATCCAGCAACCACATTCATACATGTTTATTGGCTGTTTCTTATCCACTGCTACATAGCTCTAAACTCATTTTTATCAGAAATTATTTGCAGAATCTTAAACACCTTGGATGAGTTCAAGGGCTAAAGTTTGAGGGACAGATGTCCACTATATCTTCTATTTACTTTCGAAGCTTCAAACAAAAAACTTCCCTGGCAAGAGATTAGCTATAACATGATACCCTGAAATACAGAATGATAAAATTACTGTTGTAAGAATGCAGCTTGGAAGAAAAGATCCACAGTATTTTCTTCTTTCTCACTGTAACCACAGCAACCTCCATTGTGACTTTGTTTTTGATGCCTTCCGTAAACCACTTAAGCTTTGCCTGGAAAAGAGGAAAGGGGAAAATTACACACAGTAACGTCCCTCTCTCCATCTCAATTCTTAGTGCCTTAGTTCTGCACTCATACATTTCTAGGGCTGGAAATATATCGCCACTGTCTTCTCACTATTTCCCGATTCAAGTCTCTCCGTCTTCCATGATGCTGTCAGAGTGATTTTGCTAAAACGTGGGTCTGAACTCACTTTTCCTCTGCTTCGAGTCTTCAGATGTCTCTGACCTATATAGTTGGTGTGGAACGCAAGGCCTTTTATGAGTTTACTTCTCCAATTTGAAGGTGATGATGATCACGATAATGGTAATGATGACAACAGCTGTCATTTATTGAGCATCCTCTGTAACTAGACACTATGCAGGTATTCTAGATGCATGTTTCTTTTTAGTCTTCACAGAAACTCTACAAGGTAGTTATTATTCCCTCCTTTTAAAAAATGAGACTCAGTTGAGTTCATTAACATGCTCAGAGTCATCTAGCTACTTAGTGGTGGGTCAGTGCTATGAGACTAAGGTAGTCTGACTTCAAAGCTCATGTTCTTTCCTGCATGTTCATAACTTACAGCTTAGCCAGATGAATTTACTTGGAGTTCCCCAGATGCTTTTTGAGGTTTCTATCTCCCTATGCCTGTGTGCCATTTGCTTTCACTGTCTGAAACACTGTCTCCCCTTGATCACTTGGAAAATCATTATTCAATTATTCATCCTTGAAACAACTAAAACCCTCCTTTCTCTCTGAAGCTCTCCCTGCTATCCTTCTTGCCTAGAGGCATTTAAGAAATCAACTCCCTCTACTCCCTGTAGTGAATCCTGTATATAACTCTATTACAACACCTAAATTATCACATTAATGACAAGGTTTGCACATATGATTCAAATTTGGACTATAATTTCCCTTTGGAAAAGTATCATGAATTATTCTTTATACATATGCATTTTACAGAAGCAATTTTAAGTCATTTTAAAACATTATTATGAAAATACAGGAAAAATGATTTGGAAACAGGTGCATATTATATGTCTTGTGCATTGCACCACCTGCTATTGAGAGATAATCATCTGGGTTTAGCCATGAAAATCTTTATTTATTTTTTAATAGACTCATTTACCATCTCTGAATTGAATTCTTCAAGGCTTCATTTCCCTGACGGTCAATGCTAACCAAGATGTTTCTCTTGTGTTGTTATTTACCTATTTTTACTTGTGTGGCTAATGATAAGCTGAAGATCTATTAGTCTTCCGGTGATGCTAAGGCTAACTGGTAAGTCTGGGTTCACTGGGAAAAAAAGGGATGGCACCATTTCAGTTAGCAAAGAAATTTCTGTATCAACTGAGAGAATGAGCAAGCAGTACTAGAGGTAGCACGTTGCTCTTGTGAATGATATCTTTTAGATGATCAAGGCAGAAATAATGCCGAATAGTCTACTTGGTTATAATACATTCTGTTGCCTGCTCCTTGGCCACAAGGTCCTTGATTTAGTAGGCACATGTTGTTTTTGTTGACTTCCTTGGCCTCACTTGGTCCGAAATACACTAAATGTGTATTTCCATTGTCTCTTTTTAGTCAAAAGGAGCCTTGAGTTCCTAATGCACAAGAAATGAACAAATTGTCTTGCCCCCGTGGTTTAGAATGGAAAGGCATAGGCAGTGTTACTAGGAAGACCACCTTGTATGATTAGTACACTTTAGACTATGATCTACTGTTTTTCTGTATCCCAAGTTTAAAAACTTAGTTTACAGCTATTGAGCCAAGGATGAAATATTTAATGCTGAAAATGAGACTCACATTCTAACTCCTATTGTACAAAAGGAAGAGAAAGGAAACCTAGTATTTTAAACTTAGCATCTTTTCAAATTATTTAAGGATCATCTAGACAGATATTTGTAGTCTTAAATATGATGCATGCATTCAAGAAATAATTTATAATAGTTTATGAATACTTACTATAAACCTCGCACAGTGCCAGCTGCTATAATTACTAAAATAAATAAAATTTCTTCCCTTCACTATCTTGGATTCTAGATGATGAAATAGACAGGTATAAAGATAATTATGATATGATGTAGAGATAATTAAAGCACAGTATCTTATTACAGTGCCCCTCTGTGCTTCCAGAATAATCTTAAAAATAAAAACTAATCATTGTTACACTCCAGTTTCAAATCCTTGAATATTTTTCCATTGTCTAATAGGTAAAGGTCAACCTCATCATAAAGTCTTCTGTGATCTGGATTCTGAATACTATTCTAAACCTATTTCTTAAAGAATTATTTTAATACCCCATGTTTCAACCATCTGAAGATATTATACTTGCATCTTCTTTTGCTTGGAATTTAATTATATACAAAACTATGAGATATATCAGTATATTGTGGGTGTGTATATATGTGGGTGTATGTGTATGTCTGTATGTATATGATTTTTGACTCCCCCCTAGATTTTAAATGATCAGAAAAACAAAACCTATGACTTATATTATTGTGTCCTGTCCTAGTGGATAATAGTGAAAACTACATGCAAAATTGCTTTATAAAATTTTTAGAGAGTGAAAAACAAAAGAAAGCAAGAGAGAGAAAGGAACAACAAGTTAGAGAAGGAAGGTGAAAGGGCAAGACAACAGTGTTTGGCTTCAAAGACTGGGATTTTCTATAACGGTGTGTATTGTCTATAACAGTTGCCACTAGTCACATGTGGCTATTTAAATTTAATTAAATGATTAAATAAAATTCACCTCCTCGGTCCTTAATACCCATTGTGATTAGTTGCTATAGTACCAGAAAATGCTGGACGTTTCCATCATTGGAGAAAATTCTATTGAACAGCATTGATCTATACTATGTAATCAACGCTCCTCTTAGGTGCCATGATATATCCCAAATCTTTTAGTAACCATCAGATATTTTAAAAGCCAATAACTTTCCAGGCTAGTGTTTTAAGTAGTGTTATAAAGGAATCAAAGCACAATGTGTACAGAACAGAAACTCAATGTATGTTGAATTAATCCCATATTTTTGGTAACTTTTCCCAGACTCTCTATTCACCATGTAAAGACTCATTTTCATAAGGCAGACCTGCTGTCTGGTCATGTGGATGCCTCTTTAAGCCCATGCCTGCTTTGGCAAAAGACCTGATGGCCAAAGGACCACTGATGATCAATATTAATCATTTATTGCCACCAATTGTTTGAGAAGTACTTGGTTGTATAAAACTTAATACACATTAAACATAAAGCTAATGTTAGGTTCATGAATTTCTGACATACATGCCAAGTTTCATATTTACTTTATTAAAATGTATTAAAATGGGCACTTAATGCATCAGGATAATCTATTCATAAATAAGAGGTAGAAATCTGAAAATCTGTTAAAGGTGCCAAGGTAATTGTGATTGCTCTTAAAGAAGTGAAATATTAAACCTCAGGAGAATCTTGAAAAAAGCATACATTTGGGCAAGTATTCACTAAATCGGCATTTTTATTTCATGAAGTACTCAAACATAATACCATGGTCACAGTGGCCATACTTCATAGAAATAAAAAGTTAAAGGAGGCAGCTGTTTTGATAAGAAGGGGCTTAAATCTTGTACCATAGCAAATGTCAAAACATTCCCAAAGGGTTCTCATGTTACTTGAAAAAAATAGGAAGATTTGAACATATGTTAATGAAGTACTCACATTCAAGCCATTAGGTGTTTGAAGTACTCCTTTTCAGGGACATGTTGTAGATCAAGTTAAAGCAATATGTAGATGAATGTTATTTCAAGGATCACCAGTAGATAAGTGATGACAGAGTTGAGTGTTTTTTCTGTTGTGAAATAAAGAAGGTAAATTAAAATAGAGTACTTTATGACATTGAATCTGAATTTTAAGAATATAGTCCTACTTGTTCTGAGAGTTCTAAAATTTGAAGTGGCTGGTAATAAGGTCATTCTAAGTCAGATACAGCTTTTAATGTTGAATGTAGCTCTTGCAATTTGTATGTACTATAGTACATGTTAGACAAACTAAAAGGGTAAGCTTGTATATACTCTAAGTGTCCAGATTGACTGTCTAGAATTTTAAAGCAACTTTTATCTTGTATTAAGTTCTATGATCCTTTTTTTAAAAAGAGAATGAATTCATGGCAACATTTAAGAGGGCCATAATGGGTGTTCTTTGAGCTGTTTGTACTATTTTTATTCTATTTTTAAACTATTCACACTAGTCTTCTGTACTTACTCCCTGTCTCTGAATTAGGAACAATGATGGACTTATTTTTTCTTTTTTTCTTAGTTCTTCCTTCCTTTTTCTTCTCTTCCCTTCTTTTTATGAAGAGTTAGTAAACACTTACTCTATGCCACAAATTGTGTTGAGTGTAATGTCATTGGTTATAAAGCAAACAGAAATGTTCTTTACTTTCTTGGAACTTACAGTGCAGAAGAAACAAATTAAAAGTTTATGATGCAATGCAAGTATAATTCTCACATCATGCTATATTATAGAGGCAAATTAATATCATAAATAATACACATTACAGCTGCCAGAGTAATCCACCAGTACTCTGTAGATTGGCTTCTTCACTATATTACTTAGTTTATTACTATCATTGGCAATCAAGAGAAATTCAAGTCAATTTGCTTTAAAAAATAAAAGGTTAAAATACTTCTATAGTAAAAGTCCATTGAGAAGGTGTGTTTCCACCAAGGTTCTCACTTCTGCTTCATCCCATGCTTACAACCCTCATGCTGCAGCTGTTCCTGGCCTCAAAGCAGCACCTCACACAGCCAGAGAAGAGAGAAACTCTTTTTAGAAACTCCAATCAATCTCTGTAATTCTCAGTAGTCTGAATTGCATCATATATTCATCGACAAAATGCAGGACACAAAGCAAAGATGGGAGGTCCGTGAATGTTAATGGAAGTACTTTTGGCAGAAGAAAGAGACAATAGAAGTTGAGGAGGCAACCAAGATCCATTTTTTGCAGCATTTCTTGCAGGGCGCTGAACATCGAATAGCACTGCAGTACAGTCTAACTTTGAACATGGGGAAATGCAGGGCAGCACTTTTCTAAAAGATTTGGTTTTATGGTCCTTCTCTTATAGAAAAAAGGAGAATATAGTTATAAAATATTATACTACATGTTTTCCAGGAAATTGTTCATTATTTCTTATTTATTTTTTCTTCATGGTTCGTAGGTAGGCATTGTATGTTCAGAAACTCTGTCATGAAACTATTAGAAGATCTACTCAAATTCAAAACCAGTTTATACTAATACCTTTAATGACTGTGTATGTGCATATGTTTGCATTTGTTGCAATATGTTGTCCAAAATGTCCCTGCCATAACTTCATAAATATTGGAAATGAAAATATACAGGCAGCACTTCATGTGTAGTAAGTAAATAATATATATTTGTTGGTGTTGACACTGATGTTCTTGTTCGGTCATTAAGTAACTGGTTGAATTTTACCAATTTTTAAAAATCTCCATGTGCCTAAGTTTCTTGATCTCAAAAATTAGGCTACAGAGGTCCCCGTTATTAACTAAAGCCATTTTAGTGAGAATAAATCATAGTAGCACAAATAAAGTCACATGAACACATAGTATACAAATATGAAGCAGTAACATCATAAAATGTTTAATAATACAGAAGCTAAAACACTTGGTTATCAAATGTTGGGAAACATTTTTACATATGACAAACATGTATTATTATAACAGAAGAGTTTGTAAAAGTAGTTAGCAAATAATTGCTTCAAATATCACTCTTAATCTTGGAACTATCTGTTCTCCTCAATCTTATTCTAAAAATATTCACTTGGTAGCTCTAAATGACTAAAGTACAGCTAAATTCAGTGTGTTTTCAGTGCAAAGCATTCCACTGAAGGTGCACAAAAGCACTTCTTATCTAAATACTAACAAGAGCAGCTGATCATTTCTCAGTGATTGAGTGGGGACACAAAGCATTATTTTAGTTTGAGAACTTTTTCCTAGGTCAGATACCATATGGGTCTGCTATGACATTTGAAAATGCAGCAATTTGTTTTTTATTCACACAACTCTTTCTTTTCTGGTATTGAAATGTTGTATTCATTTCCCTAAAGAAGCAACAGGGAAATGAACTGTAACAAATAATGTTTATTTCTGGAATGAACCCCCTCAAGTCCTAGAGAATGGTCTGGGCTTAGAGGAATCATTGATATTCTTAACATCTCTAGTCTCTCCACTGAACAAAGAAGCAGAAAGCATAATGGCTCTTGTAAACAACAATTACGATTTTAATATTAAATTGCTTTATTGAAGTGGTTTGAGTTCTTTGCAGAGATAACACAGATTTTAACTAAATAAATCCATAGAGACAAATGTAGTTCTAAAAAATATTAATGAAGGACCTGCAAAAAGACTAATTTTATGTTCCTCAGATGACAAGCTTAGATGAGATAGTTAATGTTTTTTAATTGATTGTTGACTAGAACCCTGAGGCGTAAACCCAATTAAGATTTATAGAGATGTATGCATAGAAATAAAATAAATTTAGCCTATATTTTATTAGAATGAGAAGTCCTTCTTGAATTTTAAAGTTTGAATGTACACAAATGAATATCTTTACATTTCCCAATTATGAGCTGCTTAAAATAATTTTGCAATAATAACATTGTTGCATATTCAAAATACAAGTATATCTGATTATAAATGGTTCAGTCGTAATTAAAAGTATTCTACTAAAAATTCATTATAAAGATGATATTATACCCAAATTACTCTCCTTTTAAGTGACTTTCTCTGATTTTTTAAGCGTTTTTTCTTGACAATTATTTTCTATTTTCTCTCAGGTGTAAATATGACACCATTTATTGTTAAGGAAGTAATTTCATGTGAAAAGATAAAGAAACGTTCATCTTAAAGTTGAAGTACCTGCCCTAATTCAATCAGCTAGTAAATCTCATAACCACTACCAGGTATTCAAACTCCCAGTTTTCTGTTCTCTTCTCTGCCACATGTTGCCATATATAGAACAAGCCTAGAAATAATTTACGTCATCCTTCCCACAATGTATGAATCTAGATTACAGGAGCTTGAAAAGGAGAGCAATTCTCCCAAACAGAGATTTACAACCCTATCTCTCACTTCGTTTTTAGGTAATTCAAAATAGTTAATGTCTTTCTAATGTTAAGCTGACTGTTGCCTATGTACAACTTCCATTCATTACTTATGTATCTGCAATATGGTATAAAAAAGAACACATAATTCCTTTTTCGAAAAGAAAAGTTGGCTCGTATAACACTCCCAGACCCCAGAACTTGACACTTTCTCTCTTTTCAAGTCAAAACAGTTCCATCATTGTCTTTATGTATTAGATGCAGTGGGCCCTCAAGGAAAACCTGTTGAAATGAATCTATAAATGATTTGAGTTATTTACAGAGTTTTCACCATGATTTCTTAAGTACAATTCTTTAATTTCCACCTGAAATTTTGCACCTGAAACAGTAATTAAAACAATAATAAACTTGATTCTGACACAAGTTAATAAAAATATAGGAAGATTTTTCATTCACTTTTCTTGGTTTTATTGCAAGGTATATAAATATTCTTGCCTGATACCTTTGTGATCATTAATGTAGGTTTGTCAGATTACTGGCTGTTCTTATAGAGGTGGTCTTTTAAGAGAGGATCTAGCTATGATGTGATTAAAGGATATGTCTCCCTTAAATTCACCAGCTATGTCATATCCAATACCTCTTAATGTTTATTCCATTATAAACACTCCATAGGTGAAAACCATTATAGAAGGCATGTCTCACAGAATTTGCTGGTCTCTATCATGCTTCTTATATCCAGTTTATTATCTTCCATTTCAACTAATATTAGAACAGAGACAGTTTGCTTGTCAAGTTCCTTCTTCAATTCAGTCTCCATGTTGATGACAGATTTGTTTTTCAAATATACATCTTAAAAAATAAACAGAATTCAGAGAATTGACCAGATTATGTAGTATAATGGATATCAAATCAAGAATAAGAGAAATCATATAGATAATGGAAAGTCATTAAAAGTTTTAGAATAGAGAAAAATGATAAAAATTTTGATTAGGGAGATCATTCTTCTAGTGTCTGGAGGAAAAAAATCACAAAGGGTAAACTGGAAGTAAATCAAGAGAAACTTCTCACTTTGTTCTTTGCTCTATTACTGACAGACTAGCGCAAACAATATGAAAAATTTAATTTTCTACTTGCTAGTCTATAAAACAAGTGTGGTTCTGCTATTTTACAGAAACAAATATATGGATTTACGTATTGTTTCATAATAAAAGTTGTAAAGCTTCAAAGAAAAGTAGAATCACAAAAATTATAAGAGTACAATGAACATAAATTAATATCATTATATTAGTATGAATAGATACAGGTGGGGTTTCAACATTACAGCTTCTCAAATACTCTTTTAGAATTAAAAATAATGAAAATGTAAAAACGATGTCCATGTTAGTGCTTTGATTAAGATACGTGATGTTTAATAGGCATAACCTATTGTTTTGTGATGGTGATGGGCAGAAGGGAAGTTACAAAGTCTGTATGGGAGTGTAATAGATAGAAAATAACCAAGATAATGAAACATCAGATGTACAGCTTTTATAATTGCCATTCAATTATTAATCCCATCAGTTTAATTTAAAGAAATACACAACACAGTCACAAAACCAATTTATGGTTGCCATGGTAAATTCAAACACATAGAGAAAGCCGGCTGTGAATCACTATTCTAAACGTTCAATTATTAAGTTAATCGGCTTCGGTTAAAAGACCAACTACTGTATTACACAGACAATTAATAACTACCACAAAACAGCCAAATGTTTTGTACATTTTCCTATTATCTTGTGTCAGCAAATACTTAGAGAGTATTATCTGCATACTATAATCTGCCACAGAGTCGCCAGTAAGATAGTGAAATATTTGATTCATAATATCAATAAAAGTAAAAGTCATGAAGTATTAACCTATTATGGTTTTTTTGGTATTCCATTTTATTTATTTATTTTTCTTTTTATTTCAGAATATTATGGGGGTACATTTTGGTTACATGTTATGACTTAGCCTCACCCAAGCCAGGATTAGAGGTGTGCCCTTCCCTTATACAATGCTTACCACATCCATTAGTTGTGCATTTACCCATCCCCACCCCACAACCCCCCATGAATATGTCTACCATGTGAGCACCTTAATGTTGATCCCTTAGTGCCACTCTGACGGCGAGTACATGTGGTGCTTATTCTTCCATTTTTGCAATACCTCACTTCAGAGGATGGACTCAATCTCTATCCAGGATAATATAAGAGGTGGTAGATCACCATTGTTTTTTGTAATTGAGTAGTATTCCATTATATACATATAGCATATTTTATTAATCTACTCATGGATTGGTACTTGGGTTGCTTACACATCCTTGCAATAGTGAATTGTGCCTCCATAAACATTCAAGTGCAGATGTCTTTATTACAGAATGTCTTTTGTTCCTTTGGGTAGATGCCTAGTAGTGCTATTGCTGGCTCAAATGGTATTTCTATTTTTAGCTCTTTGAGGTATCTCCAAATTATTTGCCACAGAGGTTATACTAATTTGCAGCCCCACCAGCAGTGTTAGAGTGTTCCTATTTCTCCACATCCTTGCCAGCATTTGTTGTTTTGGGACTTTTTGATAAAGGCATTCTCATTAGGTTTAGGTGATATATCATTGTGGTTTTGATTTGCATTTCTCTAATGATTAAAGATGTTGAGCATTGTTTTATATGTTTGCTGGCCATTATTCTGTCTTCTTTTGAAAAGTTTCTGTTCATGTCCTTTGCCCATTTATTGATGGGGTTGTTTGATCAAATTAAAAAGCTTTTGCACAGCCAAGGAAACTATCAGTAGAGCAAATAGACAGCCTACAGAATGGGAGAAAATATTTGCTTTCTACACATCCGATAAAGGTCTGATAACAAGAATCTACATAGAACTCAAAAAAAATCAAACCTATTATGTTTTAAATGTATTTTAAAAATAGGAATAAAGCATTTGAAAAATGATGAACATTCTTTTAACTTTCTCAGTCATGGCGAATACTATTGTTTTTAAACAAACTCACTACTAATGGTGAGGCCTAAATCAGTATAAAAATAAACTTTCATCAATATATATATACATGTATTGATTGGTTTTGTTTAAGAGTGGCAATGTCAGTATGACCCAGAACTCTCTCCACACTCCAGTGTGTGTGCGTTATACTCAAGGAAGGGAAGAGGCAGAGCTAACATTGGACATCATTAAAATATTAGTATCTTCTAAGTCAAGGGATTTCATCTGTTTTGATCACTGTTATCCCCAGTGATACACAGAGTAGATTCATACAAGTTTCATAACTAGACTATATGAGGAACTCAAACAACTAAATAGCAAAAAAACCAACAATCTAATTAAAGAATGAAAAAAGATCAGAATAGACATTTCTCAAAAGAAGACATACAAATGGCTGACATGTATATGAAAAAATGTTCAACATCACTAGTCATCAGGGAAATGCAAGTCAAAGCCATAATGAGATATCCTCTCACTCCAGTTAAATTAGCTTTTATCAAAAACAAATAATAACAGATACTCATTAGGATTCAGAGAAATGGGGACCTTCCTACACTGTTGGGGGGAATGTAAATTAGTACAGCCACTATGGAAAACAATATGGAGGTCCCTCAAAAAACTAAAAATAGAACTACCATATGATCTAGCAATTCTACTGCTGGGTATACATCCGAATAAAAGGAAATCAGTATATTGAAGAGATATCTGCACTCCCTTGTTTACTGCAGCACTATTCACAGTAACCAAGATATGAAATCTACCTAAGTGTCCATCTGTTAAAGAACAGATAAAGAAAATGTGATGCATATACATGATGGAATATTATTCAGCTATGAAAAGCATGAAATTCTGTCATTTACAGCAACATGGATGGAACCGGAGGATATAATTTAAGTGAAATAAGTCAGGCACTGACAGATAAATATCGTATGTTCTCCTATGTGGGAGCTAAAAAATATTTATCTCATGGAAATAAAGAGTAGAATTATGGATGGGGAGGGCAGAATAAAAAGGGGTTCGTTAATGGGTACAAAAATGGTCCAAATACACATAATATGTAAGAATCTTTGCTTTGATTAATTTATATAGACAAATTAATTTGCATAAATCTGATTCATTAAGAGAATACAATTACTTGAATAATCAAAAATCACTTGTGAAGGTTAATTAGCTAACTTTTTGCAGTTTTTAGATAGATAATATATGTCTAGATCAGAATTTGAAACTTCTGCAATTCTGTCTAGTTCTTACATATCCTAATAGTTTAATTTACTACAAAACTAAATTTTCAGCTGAGCTGGAAGTTTGGTAGAAGGATTATGTTAGGAGCTAGAAAAGAAACATTCAAGATTAAGTTATGTGATTTATTTGACTGACATATCAAGAATAATATATTAAAGAGTCCAAAGGGAGAGTCTATGAAGCCTTAAGTTCCCACCATATACAATGCCATGTTCTGAGATGAATTCCTGTATTCTTGCTGGGACCCATTCAGAATCCTTTGTAGGTAAAATGACCGTTTATCCCTAATCATAGCTGATTAGACCAATTATCATTTCATGAGTCACAGACAATTATACACAGTCTGGCACATAGTAGGCACTCAATGAACATTTTTAAATCAATGAACAAATGGGCAGAAATGGAAGGAAACTCAGAAGTGGCATAACAGGGACTAAAGAGAAAAATGACACACTTATTAACTCGTTCAATAAATATTTCCTGGTTTCTATAAATAGATTAGGCACTGTGTGTCAGATACTGTTTCAGGGTATGTAGGGGTAAAAAAACAAAACAAAAAAAAGCAAAAAAAATACTCAGAAGGAATAAGATGTAGAGTTCAGTAGCACAATAAGGCAACTACAGTTAATGATAATTTGTTGTATATTTTAAAATATATAGAGGATTTGGAATGTTCCCAACACAAAGAAATGATAAATGATTGACTTGATGGTTGTCCCAGTTGCCCTGATTTGATCATTATACATTGTATGATTATATCAAAATATCACATGCACTCAATAAAAATGTACAACTATTATGTATCCATAGAGTTTTTTTTTAAAAAAGGAGGTGGTGTAGTGGCTCATGTCTATAACCCCAGCAACTGGGGAGGCAGAGACAAGAGGATCACTTGAGGCCAGGAGTCCAGACCAGCTTGGGCTATATAGCAAGACCCAGTTTCTAATAAATAGATAGAGAGATATATAGATAGATGGTTACTATAGCCTTGTAGTATAGTTTGAAGTCTGGTAATGTGATGCCTTCAGATTTGTTCTTTTTGCTTAAGATTGTTTTGGCTATTCAGACTCTTTTCTGGTTCCAAATGAAGCATAGAATTATTATTTTTTAGATCTGCAAAGTATGATGTTGGTATTTTGATGGGAATTGCATTGAATCTGTAAATCACTTTGGGTACTATGGACATTTTAACAATGTTGATTCTACTGATCCATGAGCATGATATGTCTTTCCACTTGTTTCTGTTCTTGTTTCTGACAAGTTATTAATAACTAGAATATATAAGGAGCTCCAATGACTCAATAGGGAAAAAATCTAATAATCTAATTTTAAAATGCACAAAGTATCTGAATAGGCATTTCTCAAAAGAAGGCATATGAATGGCCAAAAGTTGTATGAAAAAGTGCTCAACATCATTAGTCATAGAGAAGTGCAAATGAAAACTATAATGAGATATCATCTCATCCTGGTTAAAATCACTTTCATCAAAAGGCAATAATGAATACTGGCAAGTATGTGTAGAAAGAGGAACCCTCATATACTGTTGGACAGAATATAAACTAGAGCAACCACTATGGAGAACAGTATGGAGGTTCCTCAGAAAAGTAAAAATAGAACTACCATATGACCTAGCAATCCCACTGCTGGGTATATATCCAAAAGAGGCGAATTCTGTATATAGAAAAGTTATCTTCATTTCTATGTTTATTGCAGCACTATTCACAATAGCCAAAATTTGGAATAAGGCTAAGTATCCATCAAGATGAATGGATAAACAAATTGTGGTACATATACACAATGGAGTATTATATAGCCACAAAAACTGAAATCTTGCCATTTGTGACAACATGTGTGGAACTGGAGAACACTGTGTTAAGTGAAATCAGCCAAGCACAGAAACACAAATCTCACATGTTCTCACTCATATGTGGACACTAAATATTAAAAACAATATATTTCATAGAGACAGACAGTTGAATAATGGTTATCAGAGGCTAGAAAGGGTAGTGAGGTGGGGGGCATAAAGAGGTATACCATAATGGGTGCAAAAATATGTAGTCAGATAGTTGGGTAGAATGAACAATCTGCGATAGCACAACAAAGTGATAATCAAACTTGTAATCAACAATAAGTTAAAGTATACTTTAAAATAACTAAAAGAGTGGAATTGGAATGTTCTTAACACAAAGAAATGGTTAATGCCTGAGGTGATGGATAGCCTGTTTACCCTTATTTGATTAATTTACACCATATGCCTATATCAAAATATCAAATGTACCCTATAAAGACATGTTACTACAATATTATTTACCCATAATAATTAAAATTTTTTTCTTATAGTTGATTAACTATGGATTTTGCTATCATTTCTAAAAAAATTTAGAAACTGTCAGTTTATTCACTTATTAATAAATAAGTACAAAGCACCTCTTCTTGCCCATCACTGAGCTTGGTGCTGCATATACAAGAGAAATAAGATCTCATGGACAAGTTGCAGAAAGTAGGCAATTAAATGGTATGTATGGCATAATAGGATCCTGACCAGAAATAGTTGTGGTCCAAGAAAGGAGAGTATGAGAAATGAGTGGTGAGGGCCTATGAGAGTTGAGGTTGTAAAGGCAGCCAGGGAGAGATTATTAAAAAATGATACTTATTTTGATAATTTTCAATGGGCAACAGGTCACAGAAAATAACCTGACAACTAGTTTGAGGAATGAAAACATTGCTATGGTAACAGTGTGGATGATAAGTGCAAAGAAAAAAAGAAAAACTAGAAGTAATCTGAGAAATTAGAAGCATATTTTGGTAGATAAGTCAAAAATGATGGAAGCTTAACTTAAATGGAAGCTGTGAAAATGCTGGAAAAAGATTACCGTGATAGATGATGAGCAGATATAAACAACAGTACTTGGTCCTCATGGGAGGTAGCTGACAAAGAGGAATGTGTAGAATAACCCGGGAGACTGGGTAAATAACAACAGCATTCACTAAGAAGAGGATAAGAGAAGAGAGAGTAGGTTTTGGTGGATAAAAAAGATTTCTACTTTAGGACACTAGATTTACTTTGTTAAATCAGAAGTAAAGATTTCTAGGAGGTAGTTAAATGTATAACTCTAATATTTAAAGGAGGCTTGGGCTGGAAATAAATTTGTAAATCGTAAGCATAAGTCATAACCAAAGCTATGGGAGAAATGAGGTTATACTGGAAGAGTGATGAAATGCCGTCTATTTTTTGCTTGTTTTTGTTTAAAAAAGTCAGGAAAAATCATTCAGAGATCAGATTTTAAGAAAGTGATGTGCACAAATATCGGGACTGCTCAGGCAAATAACTAGAAAACCTGTATGAAAAGTAAATGATTAGAGGATGCAGAGAAACTATTAAGAATATTTGTTCTTAAATTGGCATGCAATTGCCTTGTCTATTCCTTCAGATTTTCTTCTTACTACAACACAGTTTTTAAGGGAACTAACCTGAAAGTTTCGAGGGAAATTTCCTTACCTTGGCTTCAAATTGGAAATGGATTTAAAAGGTCAATATGTTTAAAAAGATTACTGAATTAATTTTAAAATATTTGCTAAAATGGAATTCTCCATACACTATGCAGAGTATATGAGTTAGAATTTGTCTAGCTGCAATGAATAGAAAACCAAAATCCAAGCAGCTTAAACAATAAAAAAATGTATTGACTGAACATTGCCAAAATCCCAGTAGTAGGAAGGCTTATCAGTGGTTTACTGATGGCATCAAGGAGCATGTGTTTTCCATCTCTGTGATCTGGCCTTGGTTTCTTCCTGAGACTTATTCCCCAAATGATTCCTCATTTTGGTAAAATGGCTGCCAGTAGCCAACGAAGTGACATGCCTCCATGCTCACCTTAGAAGTGTGAAAAGAAGGGTTTTCTGAACCTTTATCTTTTTAAATTACTTTTATTTTTATACTATGTAGAGTGTTCTTGTAATCTTTTTTAGTCCAAAATATTAGAGGAATACAAATGTTTTTGTTACATATATACCTTGTATAATGCTTAAGTCTGAGCTTTTAGTGTGCCTGTCACCAGAATAGTGTTCATTGTACCTGACTGGTGAGATTTTATCCTTCACCCCCTTCCCATTCTCACCTCATCTTGGTTTCCAATGTCCTTTACATCTCTTTGTGCCTGTGTGTGCCCATTGTTCAGCTCCCAAATATCACTCTCAGAATGCTCCAACAAACCTCCTTTCATGACCATTGGTCAGTATTAGATTACTTCATGGGAATTACTCTTAGACAAACTATACCCACTCTTAGAGGTGAGGGGTAAAGTCAGCTTTCCTCAGCCAGTGTCCACTTTAATTCTAAATAACCACAACACTACCAGACTTAGAGTATGATATGGTTTGGATGTTTGGCCCCTCCAAATCTCATGTTGAAATTTGATCCCCACTGTTGGAGATGGGGTCTGGTGGGAGGTGTTTGGGTCATGGGGCAGATGCTTCGTGAGTGCCCTCCCTGCCATAATGAGTGAATTCTTGCTGTATTACTTCATAGGAGAGCGGGTTGTTTAAATGGAGACTGGAACCACCTCCTCCCTCTCTTGCTCCTGCTTTCTCCGTGTGGTACACTTGCTCCACCTTCACCTTCCACCTTAGTTGGAAGTTCCCTGAAGTCCTCACCAGAAGGAGATGCTGGCATGATGCTTCTTGTACAGTCTGCAGAACCGTGAGCCAAAGAAACCTCCTTTCTTTACAAATCACCCAGTCTCATGTATTTCTTTATAGCAACCCAAAATGGGTTAATACACAGTGATTTATAAGAAAGGCATTTTCTAGGAATTATCATATCTAATGGTCATAATAGCTTTGTTTAGGTGACCTGATTTTATTATCCATTTTGCAATTGAGGAGGTGGAAGTTTCTAGAAATTGTGAAATTTATTTGTAGTCCAACAAATGCAGGACATGATTTCAGCTTTGTCTGCCTCCCAAGTTATTAATCATGACATTTTATTCAATCTCAAGGAAAAAGTCTTTCTCTTTCTGCCTCATTTCCCTTTTGGTGATAAAGATATTGGTTTTTTTTTTCCAAACAATTGCCCAAAGCCTGCTTGGTGACCTCAAATCTCCAGGTGTCTGATGAGCATCACTCATAAGAAATCTCCTGTTTTTCATTGTGACCTCCTTCCATTTCTGAGGTTCAGGAGAATATTATGAAGTCACCTGCTGCAACAAAACAATGTGGATTCCTGCAATCTCCTGCCCAGAAACAGGACATATGCTGAGGAGCAGGCACAAAAATAATTCTCTCAAAGCTCCTGCCTTATAAGGTCCTCAGAAAGAGATATAAGGCTGAAACTTTCTACTGGAAATTCATTTGCATCATTAATTAGAACCAGGAAGGTGGGTCAGAATTTAAACTTAAGGTGTTTTATGAAAGTAAGTCATCTAGTTTACCAAAGCTACTTAGGGAGTCTAATGTTTTAAAGGTCATGAAATAGCAGCAAAATATCATAGTTTTTTCCACTGGTTATACATTAGAAAATGTGAATAAAATTTCTTTTATATCTGACCTAAAAAATGTGGATGTAGAGTTTCTTTGTGAAACGTGTCTCTTCATTATAAAACTTTTATGCTAGATGAAAGGGACCTAGCAAAGAAATGACCAATGCTGTCAAAGCCTTCATTTAACAATACTTGTTATATTCTAATTTAATAAATGGTTAATAACTTTCTTTATATTACTTGATCAAAAGTCCATGTATCCAAATTTTGGATTAAAAAGCCTTATTTTTGATTATAATTTTAATTGGGGCTATTGGATAATTTAGGAAGTGATGCTAGGAACATTTCGGTCACTAAGCATATACACAATTCCTAATTATGAAGGAAGTAAAGCAGATGATAAACCAATGTTAGAGAGGAAGATGATTAATTTTAATTTTTTCTCTCTAGAAATATATTTAAATACAATTTATTTTCCAGTGGAAACTACGTTCATTCATTTACTTTAGAAACCTATTTAGTACATGCAAGGAGCCATCCATAGATTAAGGCGGTGGTCCCAACCCTTTTGTCACCAGGGACTGGTTTCATGGAAAATAATTTTTCCATGGACTGGGGAGGTGGAGGGGGCGGGATGGTTTGGAGATGATTCAGTTCAAGTGCATTATATTTATCGTGCAGTCAAACCTCTCTGCTAATGATAAGGTGTATTTGCAGCCACTCCCCAGCACTAGTATCACTGCCTCAGCTCCACCTCAGATCATCAGGCATTAGATTCTCATAAGGAGCACGCAACTTAGATCCCTCGCATGCGCAGTTTACAGTAGGGTTCAAGCTCCTATGAGAATCTAATGTTACTGCTGATCTGACGGGAGGTGGAGCTTATGTGATGATGTGAGTGCTGGGGAGCAGCTGTAAATACAGATGAAGATTTGCTCACTGTCCCACGGCTCACCTCCTGCTGTGTGGCTTGGTTCCTAACAGGTCACAGACTGGTACCAGTCCATGGCCCAGGGGTTGGGGACTGCAGGATCAAGATGTAAATTGCCATAACGTAGCTTACAGTAGAATAGAGAACTTTTTAGTTAGTTAGAACTTTTTAGTTAGTTTATAGTTAAATGAGTAAAATATATTGTAAAAAGTTAAAAGTATCACATAAAAGGTATCATCAAAAGCAATATTATTGCCAAGAGAAAAACATTACATTCAGTTGAATAACTGGGAGACATTTGATGGGAGGTAGCCCTTGAGCTGAATTTAATGTTAGATTGAATTTGGACATGCAGCAAAGAAGCTTTGGCGAGAGTAGTAACAGTATCATGATCAAAATAGGAAAGCAAGGAGCACGAATAATTAAAGCTAGGAGATCAGTTTGGCTGGAGAAGGATTTTGCAGGTTTGTGCCTAGGCCCTTGCTCAGATTTTGAGGGAGGGATTTGAGCTCAACTAAAATTAAAATTTTTCCCATTTGTGGCTTAAGGGGTTGTAAATATGCCCCAGTTTAAAATGTCTCCCTCCCTCAGCCATGAGGACAAAACCAACCTAGACATTTGGTCTGAAGTGTAAAAGAGGTGATCAGAGCAGCTGTGAGGCTTAGGTGGAACACTTTCTATGGAAACTGGGTCCAGTTTTCTGGGGAAATGGTGGGGTGTGGTTGGGATTGAGGGGAGCAGGGTGATGGGAGAAGGTTTGGTCATGGTGTTTCTGAAAGTCTGGTTTCCTGTGGTGGATTTTATTAATATTTGTTCTCTCTACCTAGTGTTTTGTTAGAAATGTTGGATTGGAAAATAAAGACCATTTGTGGAAAAAAAAAAAAAAAAAGGGATTCATCAAGGAAACTTGATGTCATAAAAAAGGATTGAGACCACTTAAGGAGAAATCAGTAAATCACTAACGTTTTGAGAAAATGGGAAGAACATCATATTTCTGAAAAGGTAAGGTTTTTTTATTTAATGTCCTTTAATTCTGAGTAACTAAGTACTGGCCTGCAAAACCCAGATGCTTAATAAGAGTTTCTATGTTTAATTGTTAGACATCTTTTATCAACGGACAGGATGAAGAGAATGGAGAAACACTGGTGAGTGAAAAAGCAATTTAGAATAGGTTGCATTAGATCAGTTGTGAACCTAGTTGGGCCTGGACTAGGGCAGTAACATTGGCAATAGAGAGAGGCTATGACTAGTGAATATGTCAAAAGTAGAACTAACAAGATTTGAAAACTGATAGGCTATTAGAGCCAAGGAAGTGGTCAAAGACGATTCCTAGTTTTGATCCTGTAGCTTGTGAATTTAATGGTGTTATGAACATAAATATAATACATAAGAAAGGCAAACCAATATTTTGAAGAAAGATGAAAGGCTGTTTTGAAAATATAGTTAAGGTACCAGAGATATCTTTTATTTAGATGTTCAATAACAAGTAGTTGGAGAAATAAATATATTTTCCTACCCCTTTGTCAATTTGCATGGAGAGATAAATAATAATTTATGTTTCGGAATACTTTTCTTTTGGTTTTGGGGTTGTCTTTTTTAAATTACAGGCATAGTATATGCTTGTTTTAAAGATTTTTAAAAGGTATAGAATAAATAATAAAAAGTAAATAGGTAACTTCTATGAATATTTTATGTGCATATTTTGTGAGATTTTATTATATACATATATTCATATTATACTTTATTCTCTATATTTCACAATGTGTTATGGTAAATTTATTATATCAGTACATGTGCATCTATCTTGTTTTTAATAGCTTTATATACTATTTCATAATAAAGAAATGCAATGATTATTTTTACCATGTACTACTAATGGGCATGTAAATAGTACGTAACTTTTTTCATATTTAGCACTGACACATTGCACGTTCTTGTACAAATATCTTTGTGGGCAGGTATGAATAATTTTATAAGATATGTTTCTTTTAGCCAAGGTATAGCCATTTCATTTCAATTTCTTTTTAATTTTACCTATTTGATTTTAATTTAACAAGCATAGCTCATCTTCAGTAAAGTTACACAAAAGTCCAAAAAAACAGGTATCAACAAATCTTTAGAATTCCATTTAGGGTGAGTCTGCTGGTGACAAATTCTTTCAATTTTGTTTGTATGGAAATGTCTTTAATTTACTTTCATTTTTGAAGGACACTTTTGCTGTGTATAGAATTCTAGACTGTAAATTATTTCCTTTCATATGTTTGAAAATACCATTCCATTACTTTTTTGCTCCCATTGTTTCTATGGAGAAGTCATCTGTCAGTCTAATTATGGCTCCCTAATTTTCTTTTTATTGGTGGCTAATTTTAAGGTGATTCTCCTTGTCTTTGTTTTTAGCAGTTTTATAAAGAAGTGAGTAAATGAAGTTTCCTTTTTGTTTATCTTGTTTGAGTTTCATAGGCCTTCTTGAATCTGAGGCTCAATGTTTTCAATCAGTTTTGAACAGTTCAGCTATATTTTCCTCAAATATTGCTTTTTCACATTCTTTCTCCTTTCCTTCTGTGACACCATGCATGTTAAATATTTTCAGAGTATTCTGTATATATCTTATACCCTCTACTATATTTTTAATCTTTTCATATCTCCATATTTTAGTAGTTATTTTCTTCTGATTTCTTTCCCAGTTCATTAATTCTTTCTTTAATGTTAATTACTCTGCTGGGTTTTTTTTTT
>RJWJ010010224.1:0-47554 GCA_004363605.1 Indri indri
CCAGGCTCGTTTCCAGGCATTACCTCATTTAACCTACCAGCAACTCTAGGAGGCAGGTGCCACCATCATCCCCTTTCTGCAGGGAAGGAAACTGAGGCTGAGGGAGGCCACAGAGCATTTCCCAAACCATGCCGCGTGGTACATAGTGGCACAGAATATAGGTTGGTGTTAGCAAAAATGTTTCCCATTGTCAAATGCTGCATCCTGCACCCTCCTGGGAAATTCACAATGCACACCCACATACTAAAGGTCCTGAGAAGTCCTGCAGCAAAGAAAACCTGTTTAGGTCAGCGTCTTCTGTCACCTCACAAAACTGCTGATCCAGAGAGCACAGTTTGGGGAATGCAGATATTGACCAACCTCGTCATCTTCAACATGAGGACTCAGAGGCCCAGGCAGTACTCTAGGGGCAAATCGGGCACAGCGCTTGGGCCCCATGCTCTCTGCAGCCCACAGGAAGCCTAGAGCAGGGGAAGGCAGATGATGGCCCATCAGGCCGCCACCCGTTTTCGTAAATAACGTCGTGTTGAAGATTTTCTGATCAAGCTCCCTTGGTTAATGGATGTGTCAATCGGAGCCCAGAGAGGATGGTTGATGTGTCCAAAGTCACACACAGCCAATTAGGGGCAGAGGCAGGAATAGATCCCAGGTCCCCAAATCCAGGTATTCTCTTGGGGTGTGAAGTTCCACGATACCTGCGACCCTGTGACAGCTCTCCACTGTGTGGTGTCTACACAGGCACTGTCCCCTTTCTGCTACCAGAGACCTCCCCCACCACGTCCTACACACATTTCCTAAAGCCACCCTGGCCTGAACTGCCTGGGGGGGCCTCCCTCCGTCTCCCTGGCGGGTAAACCGAGCAGGAGCAAACCCCGAAGTCTCGTAGGGGGCAAAGGCTGAACGGAGCAATCCGGGTTTATTTTAATTCTGTACCAGATGCACTAAAATGTCATTAACTTCCCCACCACCAATTCGAAACGTGAGATCATGTGGACCGGAACTGGGCGCATGGGCAGAAGGCGACCTTTGCCCGTTCCAGGAAGAGTTTGCCAAACTAATGAATAGTGTAAACAGGGAGCGAGGAGGGTTGCTTGAAACCACTTCAGAAAATAAATGATGTTCAAGGGCTCTTGGGCCTCCCGGAAGCGCACTGTCACACAATCTACATTTTTCTGAGAGGGGGACAGTTGAATATGCAAATAAAATCATTCTTATCTCTTCATTAAAACGACTCATGCAAAGAACACTTTATGAACCTTGTTTAAAATGTGAGCCATTTAAAATATCTCCAGATTTAGGCATCTTCGGTCCAATAGGTCTATCCAGCAAGTGGTCCTAATGAGGGAGGTTTATTAACCTCGGGACCTGGAGGAGGGGGCTTCCTGCTGCCTCCGATGGCCAGGGCGCGCCAGAGAGCTCAAGGCTCATCTGGAAACAGTTGCGGGGACAGCAGGGCACGAAGCCTCTGGGTGGTGGCTCTTCCTGGGGCAGCCAGACTGCCCAGATGGCCCTTCCAGAGCCGGGAGCTGCAGACTTGTCCCTGAGGTGGAGGGTAAAAATAGTCACTTACGGGTGGCAGCTGGGCAGAGACACTGGCTTCCCTGTCTCTGGAGCAGGCCGGGGCAGCAGTTGACAGCCTCCTCCTCCGGGGCCTGAGGCCCCTCCCAAGCCCTGGGGGCTGGAGAGTCTTTCCTTAACAATGCAGTGACTCCCCAACCCCCCAAACAAGTGCTGAGAGTTTGAGCTTGGTTATAAAACAGCCAAGGACTTAAATCCTGGCTGCGCTAGTTGCCAGCTCTGCGACCTGAGGCAAGATGTGTCTCCTTTCTGAGCCTCTATTTTCTCATCTGGCAAACAGGGCTAGTGATTTCTTTCTATAAGGCTTGCTGTGAAGGTTAAATGACAATGACAGCAAACATATTTCACTCCGGAACCTCACTCTTCTGTCCTTCTCCCTTCCACCAGTTGCTCACCTTCTGGCACCTTCTTCAACAGTGGCTCGGAGGCACGCCAGCTGCTGTCATGAGGACACTCAAGCAGCCCCATGGACAGGTCCAACGGCAAGGAACTGAGGTGCCCTCTGCCCATAGCTAACGAGGAGCTGAGGCCTCCTGCCAACAGCTGCGTGAGCAAGTCACCTTGGAAGCCGGCCCCGGCTCCCCCGTCAGGCCTTCAGACAGCTGTGGCCCTGCCAACGCCTTGACTGCAGCCTCATGAGAACCCCAGAGCCACAGCCACCAACTAGCTCCTTCTGGATTCCTGGCCGCAGAAACTGCGTGGGATTCTCAAGGTCTGCTCAATGAGGGGGTATGTGCAATGCAGCAATAAAGAACTAATGACTTGCCTTTCGGAGTCGTTATGAGAATTAAGAGTTAATACGCGTCGAACTGCAACCAAACTTGCCAGGACCAGAGGCTCCAGCAAGGGGGGACGGGAGAGTCAGAAAGAGGAGGCATCGGGCAGGGGGCGGCCGGCTGGGTCCACGTGAAGGAGTGTGACAGACCGAATAGGCAAGCGGACAATGGACATGGATCAAAACAGAACTCTGACCTCAAACCTGCAGCAACGGCCCAGGAAGCCGAAAACAACCCCCGGAGCAGTCGGCCCCGAATGGCCAGGACTTGATCATAACTGACAGCTTCCCTAATTTTGTCCCCATTCCAATGTAGGACAAACTGGAGAAAGCCAACTACGCTCTCCTAACCAATCACAGGTCACTGCTCTTCTAGTCAGCCCACCTACAGCGCCCCGGGGCCAGCAGCCCCAGTCAGGGCAGACCTGACTCCCCCTTTCTGTGAAGCTTTTTCCCACTCCTCTGCCTGTCTGTGAGTCTCTGTGAAGTGACAGTGGCTGACGGCCTTGCTACAGCGATCTCTGAGTGGCAGTGGCTGACAGCCTTGCCGTAGCAATCTCTGAGTAAATGCCTTTGCTTGCTCTCATCTGGGCGGTCTTTGCTTATTTCCACAAGCCCAAGTTCTCTCTCTCTCCCTTTCTGCTCCCAGGTCAAAGACAACATCTTCTTCTCCCCTCTCCCCCTGCCTCCCACCCCAGGTATCCAAAGAAACCAGCTCAGAGACGATGGAAGAGAAGGGGACAGGAATAATTAAGGGCATAGCTTTGGAACAGGACAGATCTGCACTCAGATTCTGCCTCCGATGCTTAACTAGCTGTAAGGTCTTGAGTGAGTCACTTAAACACTGAGAGCCTCTGTTTCCTCGTGTCAGGGGGACAATCTGGCTGAACCCCAAGGGCTGGTGTGAGAGTTCAATGAGGTAATGTATTTAAGGCACGGAGCATGTAGTAGGTGCTTAGCAAAGCAAAGGCCGGCCATCCAGTCCGCCTCTCAGAGCCTGCTGCCGCGGGCAGGCCCCTGTCCTGCCCTCTTATTCGCTCCCACCCCTTCCTTTGCAGCGGGCAGCCAGACTCCAGCAGAATGGAGTCTAGTCTTGGGCTCCAAGCCCAGGGTTCATCAAAGGTCAGGGGTTGGTCTCAGGAGAAGGATGGGCAAAGAACACATCTGAGCATTTCTCTAAAGAAATCCAACTGGCCCAAAGCAGAAGACAAAATGTTCAGACCAGCTACCTGCCGCCTCCCGGTTCTATCCTGGCTCTAAGGGGAGGTCAGAACAGGGAGACTCCTGCGCAGAAAACTGAGTGCCCTTGTGCCAGGCCAGCTTTCCCAGGACTGAGGAAGATGAGCCAGGTTGTTTCCCAATCTCGGTGCGTGTGTGTGTGTGTGTGTGTGTGTGTGTGTGTGTACATGTGTGTACATCTCTGCCTGTGTCTATTCCTTCATCTTTAAAATGAGAATTTTTATAGCTCACCAGGACACACACATGAATTAGTGTTCTGATATTGAATACATGCCTGGGGAGGGGGGCGGTGTCTTAGTCTGTTTTGTGCCACTATAACAGAATACCTGAAAATGGGTAATTTATAAATAATAGAAGTTTATTTCTCACAGTCCTGGGGGCTGGGAAGTCCAAGATGGAGCGGCCAGCCCCTGGTAAGGGCCTTCTTTCTGCATCGTGACGTGGCAGAGGGCGTCACACCGCAGAAAGGCAAGAGAGAGGGAGAGAGCAAGAAGGGGCCAAACCTGTCCTTTTATAAGGAACACACTCCCAAGATAATGGCTTTGATCCACTCTCCAGGGCAGTGCCCCTCCCCGAACACCACGACATCGGGCATCAGGTTTCCAACATATGAACTCTGGGGACACGTTCAAATCACAGCAGGGGGCAGGAGCTCTGACATGTTCATGTGCTGGGGGCATCCTTGAATCCCCTCATGCCATTTTTCCAGGCCTTTCCATGTCCCTTCTCCGTGACCTTCTCCGCGACCTTCTCTACCACCACTGAATTCAAGTCTCCAGCCACCGCTTCTTGCCGGAGGCAGAAACTAAGTGCTTTCCTTACTTTCTGCGACAAGCAGAGAATGAAAATTAACACAGGGGTGAGAAACCGCACCCCACCCACAAACTCAGGCAAAGATTTTAAAATAATGACAATAACTAGGATGAGGGTGGCACCCTCCTTCCCCACAGGGCAGGAGCATAAACTGGTGCATTTCTGGAGGGCGATTTAGTAGGATGTACTTTGTGATTCTGCTGGTCCATTTTTCAGAATACAATCTAAATAAAAATCACAGTTTCTGAACAAAGACTTCGTTAGAATGTTCTTTACGGTAATATTGTTCTGGTGCAAAAAAAAAAAAAAAAAAGGAAAAAGAAATGATTCAGGTATCCAAAACCAGGAACCTTGGTTAAATAACACCATTCCTTCACCAAGAATGATGTAGATTAGTATTTTGAGATCACCAGAGAATTGTTAGAAATACACATTCTGGGGTCCCCCACCCCACACCTACTGATTCAGAAACTGGGCAAGAGGCCCAGCAATCTGGGTTTTAACAAACCTTCCAGGCAATTCAGAGCCACAATGGTAGAGGCCTGTCACTGGGAAAGATACACTGTTAAACGACAAAAGGTTACAAAACGGCATGTACAAGACACTAGGCATGAACAGTACATCCTCGTTTCTAATATTAATATGTACTTAGAGAGACGCACAAACAGAAAAAGGCCTGGAAGAGTTTGTTCCAAGGTGGTAACATCCACACTCTCCGGGTGGTAGGATTGTGAGGTTGTAGATTTTTTTTTTTCATTTTTCTAGTTTATATTTTCTAACTAGCTACAATGACCATGTTTTCATAAAAACTAAAGGGGAAAAAACCAATAATTTATTTTTTAATTTAAAAGATAAATAAATCGGGCCAGGTTGCAGTTCGGATGTAGGGAAGGAGGCAGACAGCAGCTAGCCAGGACGGCCGGCGCGACCCAGGGCCACCGGCCAGTGGAGCGGCCAAGGCGGCCACCCCTCCGCTGGCTAGGAAGGTTTACTAGGGCTCAAATCCAGAGCAGAGCAGAGATTTACGGTAGACTTCTGCAAGAACTGGACTGCTAAGAGCACCAGATCCCGGAATGGGCACCTTTGGGAGATTTTCTAGCCCAGAACAGAGAGCGGATACCGGGAGGGGGTCGAGCTTCGCCGGCTAGAAGACACGGGCTTGCCCGGGTCTCCAGACCCCTCGGCCCTGGGACGCCGGGGAGGCTGCGCTGCGGGCGGGACTCCCGCCCCCTGGGGCGCCGCGGGGCCCGGCGGGGCGGGGCGGGGCCGGGCGGTTGCTAGGGGAGGGGCGGCGGGGCGGGCGAGGAACTCGGCTGCAACTGCGACGCGCGCTCGGCTCTCCGGCGGCGGCTCCCGCGCCTCCTGTTGCTCCTCTGGGCCGCCGCTTCCCGCCGGGTGCCCAGGGTAGGCGGCCCGAGAGTGCCAGCTCCCGGGCAGCCTCCCGCCTTCCTCCCCTTCCCGCGCTTGAGTCCCTCGGACGGCCCGGAGCGTCCCCAAGAGCGCGGACGCCAGCGAGCTCCAGTGCGCCGCGGACTGCGCGCCGAGACCCTGGGCGCCGCGCCGCGATGAACGCGACCTTCCTGAACCACAGCGGCTTGGTGGAGGTGGGCGGCGTGGGCGGCAGCGCCGGGGTCGCCTTGGGGAACCGCAGCCACGGGCTGGGCACGTGGCTGGGCTGCTGCCCCGGGGGCGCACCGTTGGCTGCCAGCGACGGGATCCCCGCGGGGCTGGCGCCCGACGAGCGCAGCCTGTGGGTGTCGCGCGTGGCGCAGATCGCCGTGCTCTGCGTGCTGTCGCTCACCGTGATCTTCGGCGTTTTCTTCCTGGGCTGTAACCTGCTCATCAAGTCAGAGAGCATGATCAACTTTCTGATGCAGGAGCGCCGGCCCTCCAAGGACGTAGGCGCCGCCATCCTGGGGCTGTATTGAACGCCACCCCGGCCCGTTCCCGCCAGCGCCGCTGCTGCAAGGAGAAGGACCAGAGAGACCAGGACCCTCGTCCCCGCCCCCCGTGGGCTCTGCCGCCGCCTCCGGGCAGGTAGCTCAAGGGGCAGCGACGTGCCTCTGGGCGCCCAGGCCTGGGGACGCAGCGGGACTCGCGGCGACGGCGCGGGAAGGGACTTCCACGCCGGGCTCGGTCCTGTGTGCGCTTCAGCGTTGGAGGGTGGGAGGCTGGGGGATGAGGGTTCTTAACCAGATTTATTTAAAAAAAAAAAAAAAAGTTCGGGGCAGTGGGAGTGAGTGCGAGGCCATTTGGGGCTGAGGTCGCCAGCGTGGGAGTTTTGTGTATGTTAGGGGGGGGGTGTGGGGGCGGGTTCCAAGCAGGGTGGGGGGAGTGTGGTTGACGATCTGGAGAATCCGAGTCTCTCGTCTTGCTTCGCCTGATTTTGCAATTCAAGAGAAATCTTGTAATAAATCTGCAACCGGAGGGCTTTGGGAGACTTTCCACCCGCGCGGACGCCTGTGTGTGTGTGTGTGTGTGTGTGTGTGTGTGTGTGTGTGTGTGTATACGCGCGCGCAAGTGTGTTAGGGTGTGCGTTGGCGGGGGCGGAGGGAGGAGTGGCGTGTCCTATAGTGGCGGGCACTTTGAGCCCATCGGAAGAAACCAGCCCCTGCGTAGGACGCCTGGCTGGGGAGCCATCCGGCAGGTCGGGGCTCCTGGGGCTGGACGCAGAAATGGAAAAGGAACTGTTGTCTACGACTGCGGAGGAGGCAGGTCCTGTGGGGCAGCCAGACAACTAGAGAGATTAAACCATTGGAAATTTGACTCTTCTGTGAGATGAAACAAAATCAGTGAGTTGAGTCCAAAAGGGGGAAAACAGTACAATTAGATCAGGATAGTGAACAAGTAAAATTCAATTTGGCAGAGGGGGAAAACCTAGATCCAGTTAAATATCTAATTATGAGGCCAAAAGCCCCAAGGGCTTGTTTGGAGCCCACCCTCATACAGGGTAGGCGAGTAGACTGGGAAGAAACTCCTTTGTTGCATCTGGGAGCGCGGGCGGTTCTCTGTGGTGAGGACGACTCAGGACGTTCAGAAGGGAGAAAATGGCCTCCAAATGCAGTTGTCTTCAGGGGTCTTGGAACCTCTGGTTATGAGATGCTCCCAGCTGCCCAGAAACCAGGCTTCCTGCAGGTGCTAACTTCCCTTAGAGCAGTGTGAAGCAGGAAGAACCTTGGCACTCACCCTTCAAAGGGAAGGGGGTTGTTCTGCTGTCTGCAAGTGTCTGGTCTGCAGGAGAGCTGGAGCTGGGGGTGCCCAGGGAGAGAAGGCTGGGCTTCGTGGCCTCTGCCTCCACCGCTAGCCCTTAGTGCCAACGCCACCCAGGCACCCTGGTACTTGGAAGACTGGGGGAGGGGGCATGCTAATAGATTTCTCCCTCTCTTCTCCCTTTGGCCATGGATGGAAGTGAGGGAGAATGAGGAAGAAGATGGCTGAGTCCTTAGCTGGCTCTGGGAACAGAAGCAAAGCGAACGCTGTCTCCTGTCTTTGGCACTAGTTCCATTAGGGAGGGAGTTGGCAGGGGGCGTATCTCAAAAGCACAGATGGTCACCGACTATGAAGGATCCGGAGTCTTCCTGGCTCCTGAGCTCTCCCGTGTAGTCACAATCATCATCGTCAGCATGAGTCCCCTTCCTGCCCACCTGCCGCGCCCATCTCAGACCTGGGAGGACTCATTCGGTTGGACAGGCCTGGCCGGAGAGGTCAGAGGCCACTGACTCCTTGTAAAGTGTCTAATGGGGCGAAACCCCCAATGTGGCGAACGTTCTATTCGTGGTCTGGTGTGACTTGCAGGTAGCCCAGCCTGACTTGGGGACAGCAGCCTTTAATGCTTCAGTCACCCGGGACATCTGGGACGTGTACGAAGGTAGCACAGGTGTCTGCAGCCTGGGCCGCTCACACAGCAAAATCCCAAAGGACCGGAAACAGGGATTTCAGAGGAGCACAGGCTTTGATGCTTTTCTGCCTGGTCAAGTTACAGCAAACACTCCAAGAATTTTCCTCCAATAAAATGGGTCTGCTACAAAATGTGACTGGGGCACGAGGAGAGTAAGTCAAGAGTTAAATTTCCTGAATTTGCTAAAAAGGAAAGCCTTAGTGGGGAAGCTTTGCATGATTTTCTCACTGTTTAGAAAAAGCGGGGGGCAGCGAAGACATGTCTGTGTACTGACAGGCGAGTTTGGGTCCCCATGCCATGGTGTACACGACTGCACACAGGGGCACGCGGGCGTGAGGATGTGCCCACGCGCGCAGGCTCACGCAAAGGCAGGCTCAGGCCTCGGAGGAAAACAGCACGTGGGGGCGGGGTTCTGGGAAGGGGTGAGGGTGAAAGTCCACATCTGTAGCCCATCTTAGTTCTCCCCAAGCCCTGGAGGCCTGTAGGGTGTTTACTGAGCTGCCTTATATAAACCTTGGGGACAGGGGCAGGAACACCGAGTTATGTAAGATGGGAGCGAATGAGGAGCACCGCTCCAGGGAAGGGCCAGACTGGATCAGGATCCGGAGCCACGAGGGCGGAGCATGAAGTGGCCTGGTTCCCGAAAGCCCACCCTGCACCGCACCCCTGGGTATCGAGAGCTCTTCCCAGGATGCACGGGCCAAATCCCAGAGGGCCTCAGGTTCACAAGACAGAAGGCCTGGGGTCCCAGTCTTTGAAATCCAGGATGCCCCGCTTCTAGCTCTGTGACTTTGGGGAAGTAGTGCAACCTCTCTGTGCCTCAGTTTCCTCATTTACAAAATGGGAGCAATAGGACCCAGAGCTCCCATGACATGAGGTATGTAAAATAGCCGGCACAGGGCAATAGTGACAATTATGATTATTGTTAGTTTGTTTATTGTATGAACTCTTTCCAAGTTCAATATAATTGGTTCTCTGATATGAGATCCCCAGACAAAAAAATAGTAACTCATATTTGCAAAGCATATGCAGTTTTCACAGCACTTTTGTGAGCATGATGAAAACAGCGTCAAATGCCTAATGTGCCAAGCCCTGAGTTCCCGCCCTTATGCAGAAGGTTTCGTTACTACTCCCAGTTTACGGACGAGGAAACTGAGGCTCAGTGAGGTTGCCCGAGGTGACGCAGCTAGGAAGGGGCAGAGCAGGATCCGAACCCCGCCTGTGTGGCTGCCGTCTTCACTCTACACGGTCTGCTTTGCTCGCCACACCCGAGGTGAGCAAGAGGAGCAGGTGTTCTCCTAGTGTCCTGTTTTAAGGAGAGAAAACAAAGGTTCAGTTCACCGGACTTGCCCAGACTCATTCATTCCATCAGTGTCATTGCAAATCCCCTGTGGCCTGGGCCCGGGGGCAAGGGGATGGCAGAGCTGGAGTCCAGCCCTGGCCTGCAGCCCCAGAAGTCCTGCGCTTTACTCTCCAGGGCCACCAGCCCTGGGGTCGGGGTAGCTGGTTCCATGTGTCTCAGGGGCTAGGTCAAACCCCCCACATCCTGTCCCCTGAGTCAGGGATGGTATTTTTGGGGTCAGATGTGCCCTTACTGGCAAGATTGCCCTGGGACAGGGGAGAGGAGGAGGAGGAGGAGGAGGAGGAGGAGGAGGACATCACCTTATCCACTTGTTTTCCCACTTGCTTGTCCAAGCCACACACACACACAGGGGTGCACAGCTGTGGCTGCGGGGAGTCGCCCTCCCCAGACCCCAAGTCAGCGGCAGATTGAAAGCAGCCTTGAGCATTAGCGGTGGTTTCAGAGGGAAAGAATGAAGCGTGAAAAGTGGTGGGTACAGACAACAATGGTCCGCATCCAGTGTTCCACTTTTGGGGAAAGTATGTGTGTGTGTGTGTGCACGTGCACACACCCAAACATTTAACACAAAGGACTTTGGTGGGGTTTCTGAGTAGCCTCCCTTGAGTGCAACTCATGATCCTCTCTTGTTGAAAGATCACACCAGGCACTTGCAGTGTCCAGAACACCCAACCCCAGCTCGGCAGGTGGGGCAGGTGTCCAGGCCTCTGAGATGTCAGCTGGGGGAGTGTCCCGAGGCAGCATCTGCTTCCCCTTGCGGTAGTTGCTCTGTTACCTACACTTGAGATTCTGTGGTAGGTGCGCTCCAGTCCATGGATAGGGACAGTTTAATGCATGCAGGACATTAGATTTCAGCAATTTTCAACAACGAAAAAGCAACGGAGTCAGCAAGCCGGCTCTTATAAGATTGTCTTCGGGTTGTGTGGTTAGGTAACGGGCCCAAGGTCATAACGCTCAGCTCATGGCAGAGGTGACATGCAAACCAGTCTTACTAAGGTGCCAGCCAGTGCCAGTATTTATTAGGCGTTTCCTATATGACTCTCCCAGTGCTGGGTGCTCAGGAGGTTGTTAAGATGAAGGCAACTTGGTCTCTGCCCTCAAGATGCTAATAACATGACTAAGGAGACAATCGTCCCCATGGGAGATTTAGTGGTGCATTTGTGCCTCAGCTATTTCTTTTTGGGTGGCCAGCACCAGCCTGTGGGATATGGGGTTTGGTGGGGCCTTGCAGGCCAGCTGCCAGCCTGGGTTTCCCCTGGGGCTTGTTTTGCAGGGAAAGGCCTGGGCAGGAAGCCCAGGACATGGAACCTGGATGCTGACAGTGATGCAGCCAGATGGGCAGAGGCCAACATCTGTCACCGACGGTCACACTGCACAGATTGCTGGTTCCCTGCTGAGCTGGGCCAGGCTGTGGGAGGCTGACAGACATGGGCTCCATCTTGTGCTCCAAAGCTGAAGTTCAACAAAGGCTCCAGAGACCCTGCGTGCAACCCTCACCCTCTCGCTGGGGTCCTTTCCTGTCCCAGGGTCTCCTTCCGTCTCGGCCAAAAGCCAGGGCTCCTCGCAGAGACATCTTCCCATTATAGCTGGACCAGAAAGCAAGAAAGAAGAGAGAGGAGGAGGAGGGAGAAGGGAGGGGGAGAGAGGAGGAATACGGAGGGAGAGCAGAGAGAAGATGCGGTGGGGGAGAAGGCCAGAGAGGGGAGGGAGGCGAGGAGGCCGCGGATGGCAGAAGCAGCAAAGCAGGAGGCCCAGCAGGCAGCGTGGTCTCCCCTCCTGCCCCAGCCCGGGGTCCTGCACGCTCACGGCCATCTGTCAGCTCTGGGTGTCTGCAGGAAAATAAAGAGTGAAGTAGCAACATTGAGGGTGATTACGGTTGGGCTTTGACGAAAAAGCAGTCACCTGTCTTGGGTGGTCCCTCCCTTCCCTCTTGGGGACTGTGCCCTCTGCCCACCCCACCAGCTCCAGGCCCTGCTGTAGGGGTGACTCTTCCTCAAAGCCAGGCCCTGGGCCCCGCCCTTCTCTCTACTTCCTAGAGCTTCACCCCCAGCCGGGGAGGCAGAGGTGAACCAACACGTGTAGCCTGGCTCACGGAACAAAAACATGTACCCCACAAGCGAATGGAGACCTGGGCAGGTGTGTGCCGGGCAGCAGAGCTTGGGGCTTAAGGACAGCTCTTTGATTCAGGCTGGCCTGGGCTCAGGACCTCACTCCCACCCTTTCTAGCCATTGGAGAAAGTCACTTACCCTCTTAAAGCCACGGTTTCTTGATCTCTAAAGTAATGTACTCCAACTGACCTCTCCGGGCCATTAGAAAGTTTAAATGAGAAAGTGTATAAAAAGCTCTTGATAACTCAGTGAGTTAAGTGAATAAATGTTTTAATGTCCACATGCATCTTTTCCAGGGTCTGTGTGAGGTTCAAGGTCAGCAAAGGATAGAGTTAGGCCAGGCCAGTGTGAGACGCAGAATCACAGAGCCCCTAACCCAGCAATGGTGAGAGCTGGGCCGTGCCAGGCCCTTGAATGGCGGCTCACATGAGACTGCAAAAACCACGGAGTTCATCCTTATGTTTTTCCTTTTAAAGTTATTACATGAGTAATTAACATGTACAGCAACAAAAGAAAGAAAAGTATAGGCAAAAAGTAGCCACGATTCTACTGCCTGGAAAGAATCACTATTAATCCTTTGGCATATATCCTTTCATAATTTTAGGGATTATAGAGTTAAAATGAGATTCCCCCCAAAAATGTTACGGCATACATACTGTTTTGAACATATATTGTGAAACCGTTTTTCCATGTAGCAGGATACGGTGATAAAGTTTCATGTCAGCAATAATATCCATAGGCACCATCATTTTAAGGATTGCACACGGTTCTCTTTGATGTAACATCACGCTTTGTTTAACTGAACCCCTATTGTTGGGCATTAGGCTGGTCCCGGGTCTCAGGGTGCTTGTACCTGCCTCGCAGACTGACGTGGATGGAAAAGCTTAGCTGACAACCCATTGTACTCGGAGTCCTCATGTCCCAGCTTCTCTTCCCCTGCTGTCCTGGGATCGTCTTGCAGGAAGCATCTTCAGGGTCCAGGGTGGACTCTGCAACCATTCAGAAGTGACGGGGAAGGGGCAGCGTGGGGCGGAAGCAGCATTCACTGAATTCCATCCACGCCCGGGAGCTTCACAAACCTTATCTCGCTACTTAACTCTCACAGCAACCCTCTCTGTCGGGGATGATCCCCATTTTACAGAGGAGGAAACGGAAACTCAGAGCCAGGCAGTGGGAACCTCGGGCCTGATCCCCATGTCTGCCTGCACAGCCTGTGTCTGTTGTTCCCTCCCCACTCGCCCCCCAGCACTGCCATCACTGGGAGGGCTGGGGCAGGGGTGGGGCTGCGGGATGCAGAGCGAGAGAGGGCAGGCGCCAGGGAGTGGAGGGGTCAGGAAAGGTAGCAAGAGCCTCTCCGACAGTGGGAGACGAGGGGCTCATGCGTCCTATAAACCCAAATCCTCAGGCCAGGCCTGGAAGTCCCCACAGAGGGGGCCGGCTCACTGCTTCCCAATTACTCACCACCAAGCCTCTTTTATTAGTTTTCGTCCCATGAATTGTTCTGTTTTTAAGGCATTTATCTGCCAAGCACCGTCCCCCTACTACAGGACGAGGAAATTGCCGTCTAGAACTGCTAACCCGAGCTTCTGGCCACCAGGACACAGCCTGGTCGTGGCCCAGAGCAGGGGAACCTGATGGTTCTGTGGGTGTTTAGGGTTTCCAGGCCCCAGAAAGCAGCTCTGGCCCCTCTGCAGGGTGGGGGTGGGGGTCCTGTGCAGCCCTCTCACTGCCAAATAGAGGAAACTGAGGCATGGTGGGAGGAGGTGGTGGAACCAACATTTGAGGAGTGGCTGCCTCCTTTCCTGCCACTCTCGCAGCCGGGCCCCCACGCGCCCTCCTGCTGGAACCAGCCAGCCGCCCTGCCCTGCTCCGAGTGGAGAGAAAAACCCGTCATGCTCTGGAGCAAGGACCAGGAAGGAAGTGGGGTCAATTTGAGTCCTTTCCAGAAGGGCAGCTAGAATGGGCCCTTGTGGGACGGGGAGCTTTGGACCATAAGAAGGCTCTGGGCACCTGGGAAGGTGGGTGGAGAGAAAGGTCTGGAGTAGGAAAAGGGACCCAGAGAGGTGGACGGCATGAGGGAGGCCCATGGCCATGGGGACCTCTGCCACGGCACAGCCCCACCCAGCATGAAGAGCCCAGTGCTGGGGCACCTGGTGGGGGCAGATGCCAGCAATGATGCTTTCAGGGCGACGTCTCCCATCGGAACAAGGATTTCCAACCTTGGCGGCTCATGAGAATCACCTGGGGCTGTGCCCAGCCCAATTACACCAGACTCTCTGGGAGGTGAGCAGACCCCAGAATTAGGCCCTTCTGCGTTCAGTGACTGCCAGGTGGTGCCGACCACAAGGGAGAGGCCCTGGTAGTCCGGTCTTCTGCAGGTCCTGCTTTTCCGCTGTGTCCTGAGGACCCTTGTGACCACTGCTGGGGGTGCTGGGGGGGCAGGCAGAGGGAACAGGTCAAGTTCAGACTTTACGATGACACAGAACCAGCCGTGTGCGCAAGAGCAAGCTGATTAAGTTGTCTGAGCCACACTCTTCCCATCTGTAAAATGGGGCTCAAAAAGGCCACCTCCTGTGTTTGTCAGAGGATTTGATGAGATAATGATCAATGAGCTAGGCCCAGGGCTCTGCCCATGATAGGGGCTGGGCGACTGGCTGGGAGCGTTATGAGGGTGTGGTCTGTGCCCCAGCAGTCCCCACCAGAGGGACACTGCAGGCAGGGCTTTAGGCTGGGAGTGTGGGAATGAGTCACGTGTTCATTGGGTTGGGGCAGGGGAGGCGGGCAGTGCTGAGAGGCAGGGCCGGGGACGTGTTTTCCGTAATGATTCAGAAACGGGGGGATTTTAGGGGTGCCCACAGTGGGGGCGGGCATCATCCCGCAGCCCTGTTTTGTCAGGGGAGGGAGAGGAAGAGCCTGGATCTGGAGTGGAGGAAGATGCGGGGCATCTCTAGAGGCCTCTTCCCCTTGGTTTCTTACTCAGAGGCATTCACTGAGCGCCTGACTTGTGCGGGGTGCCCTGTGGGGCTGTGGGAGGGCTGCGGAGAAGGAGCAGCAGCTAGGGACACACAGGGGTCTGCACGGGGCCATGGCGCGTGCCCCAGGCTGAGGAAGGCCCCCCACCCCAAGCTGGTCCTCTTCCCGTAGCCCTGATTCTGCAGGAGCATCACCAGTGACACCTTCCCAGCCACCCGCAGGAAGCCGCGTCTAACTCGGCCCACTCCTTCACCAAGGAGGGGACAGATTGCACCTTCACAGTGTCTTTCCCCGCCGGCCACCTCCCCGATTATAAGCCCTTGACATTTTTGCCTGGGCTGTGCCACAGCCCCTTAATGGTCTCCGGGCCCCCACTGCCCTCTCTCCTGATCCCTCCTTCACTGCCACCAAGGCAATTTCCTCAGGACACAGGTGGCATCGCTTTGCTGCCCCTGGCAGCCTGTGAGGGGGCTCTGCTGTCTGCAGAGCTGCCCCAGTGCTGAGCTGGCGTCCAAGCCCTCCCAGCGGATGTCTCAAACCTCTTCGCCAGCCCATTCCCCGGCGTTTCTATCCGCACCCACGTGATCCAGCCCCCGTGCCACAGCCCGCAGGCCAGACCCCGTGGAGCTCCCGCTCCCGCCGCCCTGCTTCCCCCAAATGCTGCTCTTCCCCTCCTCTGCCCTTGGAGAACCACTCATCCTCCGAGGTCAAGCTCAAATACGACCTCATCTATGGAACAGAATTATAATCGCCTCTCACACGCCCCCCGCACACAATCTGTGTCTAGGTGACCACAGCTAATGTTCACCGAACCCTTCTACGTGTTAGTCTCTGTTCATGTATTAACTCTCCTATGCGGTGGCTTCTAGTATCATTCTTACTTTACATTGGAGGAAACTGAGGCCCAGCAAGGTTAAGAGACTTGTCTGAGGTTGCACAGCCAGGAAGTGGTGGAGCTGGGATCCAAACCCAGGCAGACTGGTTTCTGAGCTCACACTCCAAACCGCCAGGCAGCTCAGCCCTCAGGCATGGCGTGCGCCTCACTCTGCAGCGTGTTAGGGTTGCTGTGTCCATGTCTGTCTTCCCCACTACACTTCTCTTGAGGACCAGAACTGTCTTCCCTGTGTCTACTAAACTGTGCAGCACCCAGCACAATTTAGTGCGGGAAGACCACAGACTTTTGTTGAAGACACAGCCCTGCTTTCAAGAGGCTTCAAAGACAGATCAGATACATTTAATCAAATAAACAAAACTCAAGGAGGAGAGAGAGCACTCTCTTCAGTCAGATCCAAATAAAATTCCACGAGAAGGACTCCCCTCTGTGGTGCTAATAAGAATACTGGCCGTCACATGCCAGGAATGGTGTGAAGCACTTTTCGTACCACAATCCTTTCTGATTTTTCTCATCGCCCCCATCTACTAATTCCTGCAAGGCAGATGTTGTCATCTCCACTTAATGAAGCAAGGCTCAAATTGCTTGTGTCACTCATCTAAAACCGCAGCTGTAATTGATAGAACCAGAGTTCAAATCCAAGTCTGAGTTCAGAAGATAATTGGAAGGTGCATAGCTGGTACATCTCACACTTTCAATTAAAATTTTAAAATGAAACCATGTCTTGATTTTTCTGTTTCATTATTTTGGATGCCGGTGAAACATTTTTATGAACACTTCTCTCCACCGCCCCCCCTTTTTTTTGGGTTGCACAATGGGATGGTGACCTCTTAATCATAAAATAGTGTTACCACTATCAATACTACTGATGAAGATGATGAAAGAAATGATCCACCCCATCATTAGACGATTATATGCTGATTAGTAAATTGTTATCTATAGACATTAAAAATAGGGAGAGAGAAGACGGTGGAAGAAATACTCACTCCAGCCAGCTCTACATCATTATAAAAATCAGGACCGACATCAAAGAAAAGCCATAGCATTGCTGGAAAAATGGGGTGTCCTCGGTGGACCAGAAACCATGGAGATTGCCTGGAAAATGGACAGCAGATTGGGTCACATTGAAGGGGATGCCCATAGTCCACAGGTCTGGCAAGCAAAGTTTGCCACAAAAGGTGGGAAAAGCGAGAGGAGTGACCCGAACTGGGATGCAGTGGACCAGAGAAGCAGGAAGAGCACCCCTGGGGTACCTCAGAGGTGGTAGGCAGGACCAGCCTCCTCTCTCCTTGCCCCAGCACTTCTTGCCAGCACAGGCAACACTCGGGCTTTGTCATGAGCAGGGCACTAGGGAGGACACGGAAAAGGAGAAACTATTTGTGCCCACGATGTGCTTAACGACACTGAGCTGCAAAGATTAGGAGAGCTTTGCAATGGCAGTGAGAAGACGGAGCTGCCCCGAAGACTGCTCTGGGTCCTTTCACTATGCTCCGGGCCCTGCCCGCCCTAGAACATGCTTTGCTATGCTCCTGGCTAAAGACTTGAATAATGAGATTCTCCACTTCTAAAAATGTGATTTTCTATTCATTTGTCTGAGATATACATATGAGCAGTCACATGTGTACATTCCAGAGGGTGAAAAACTCCAATGAATTGCCATGGAGATGAAACCTGGAATGAGGTTGCCATGGTAACTAAATTGTTTCTGAAAGGCCGCATCATGTCGGGAAGGAGGAAGGGCCTGTCAAGGACTTGCAGTTAGAGGCCAAATCACAGGCACTCCCGTCAGGGCCAAGTGCTCTTTCGGTGTCTTCGATTTCTCCTTTTTTCTTTTCTTCTCCTGTCATTTCCAAGGGCAGGAGATTTTAATTTTGGAGACCTTGATTTAAGGTCTGGCTGTGCCACTAGTAAGTCATGGAGACCAGATATCTGAGGGCCTTGAAGAGGTGTGAGAAAGCAGCTTCCAGCCCCCATCTCTGACTCTCTACTGACTTGCTGTGTGACCTTGGACAAGTCACTTCTCTTTTGTCCTGGGACTCCTCCCATGCAAGCTGAGGACACCAGACTAGATAGTATCTAAGGTCATTTCAATACTTTTTTCTCTCTCCTGTGACACTCTTTGCCTTGCAGGACAGCCAGCCTGCCCACCTCTCACCTCCCCGGGAATAGGCCAGCTGAGCTGTCCGTGGTGCTGAAAGCCTGACTATTGGCGCTACTAGGCCATGCTCTATTCTCAATAGACCCCAGCTGTTCTCAGCACTCTTAGGGATTGCTGGTCTCAGATCACTTCCGCCAGAAGTCTGGGAACCTGTTTTCAGCTGGAGAAGAGACTTTGAAGGGCCTTGGAGTTCAGAGAGCCCTGGAGGAGGAATATGGAGATGTGTCTTAGTCTGATTCTGACACTTGCTCTCAGTGGGTTTTTTATGAAGCCACACCTCCTCTGTGGATTTTTATTTTTTCATCTGTGAAACTAAGGTGGGGACCACCATGGTCCCGAACACCTGACGGGTCCCAGAAGAGTCCTGGAGGCTTACCTGGGATATGGGGGAAAGGAGAGCCCATAAAGACCCAGCCAGTCTCCATCCGTCCCAAAGCTCGGGATTCTCCAGCGGTGACTGTGGGGGGAGACAAGGCACACTTCCTTGTCAGGAACATGTGTTCTTTTGTCTGGAAGAAAAGACAGGCAGCCAGCAGATGTAGCATTTGCATTTTCTTAAATGGCAACTGAACACTGAGGATGATTAGCGGTTGTTATGAAATGTATCAAAACGATAATAAAATCCCCAACTGTATCATCTGCCTACTTATCAAATCATCTTTCCAGAATCCACTTCCCTCCCCAGTAGCAGAGGATGGAGAAAGACAGAGGGAAAAGCTTACAGGGAGCTCCTACTAGGAAGGACACAGACATTGTGGTTTGTCCTGAAATGTCTTGTGTTTTTCACCCCTCAACTCCCCTGCTTGGCAATGGTTGGGAGTGTGGAGTTCACAATCAAGAAGCCCTTGTGTTTTTGTATGTGAGTGTGTTTTTTTGAGACAGAGTCTTGCTCTGTTGCCCAGGCTAGAGTGCAGTGGTGTCACCATAGCTTACTGCAACCTCCAACGCTTGGGCTCCAGTGATCCTCCTGCCTCAGCCACCCAAGTAGCTGGGACTACAGGTGTGCATCACCACACCCAGCTAATTTTTTCTATTTTTAGTAGTGACAGGGTCTAGCTCTTGCTCAGGCTGGTCTCCAACTCCTGACCTCAAGCTATCCTCCCGCCTCGGCCTCCCAGACTGCTAGGATTACAGGCGTGAGCCACCGCGCCTGGCCAATTAAGAAGCCCTTGATTCAAGCCCTGCTTCTGTTCCTTATTAGCCGTGTGACATTCTTTCCAAGCCTCAGTTTCTTTACTTGTAAAATGGAAGTTAGTTATACATATCTCTAAGTATTTTTGAAAGGATAAATAACATCGCTTATGAAAACTATGCAAGCACAGTGTCTAGCACACATTGTAAGTGACTGTTTTGGTCATCTATAGCTACATAACAAACTAACTGCTCCCACAACTTTCTGGTTTAAAATGATGATAATTTCATTGTCTCTCATGATTCTGCAGGTTGAGTGGGCTCAGCCAGGCAGTCCTTCTGCTGCATGTGATGTCCGCTGCAACTGCAGCCAGCTAGGGGTCGACTAGCAAGTCTGGCACCCTGACGGGACAGCTGCAAGGCTTGGCTCAGCTGGGACGGCTGGACCTCTTTCCCCTCCCGCAGTCTCACGCATCTCCTCTGTGTGGCTTCTCCACACAGTCCAGACAGCAGCACAGCTGTACTCAATACATGGTGGCTTTCTTCCCCAAAGTGCAAAAGCCGGCGTTTCCAGGCTTAATATTTGGCCCAGAATCAACATAATTTCTCTTCTGCCACATCCTATTTATTAAAATGAGTCACAAGGCCAGTCCAGATTCAGTGTGGGAGGAGACTACCAAAGGCATGATACTAGGAGGCGTGGTTCATTGGGGGATATCTTTGGAAACCAACTACTACATTGATCGCTAAATATTTTTATTATTGGAATTCCAAGTATGCTCCACAGCCTCAACTCTTTTATAGAAATATCATCTTTTGTTGGATTTGTAGTTATTGAACAAATATTTGTTAACTAAATAATTTGGAATTTTGTGGTCACCACCCTAACCATAGTTCCCTAGGGTAGGAATCCTGTTTATGTTTCCCCCATATCATCCCTGCAGGCCTAGGACAGGGCTCTGCATACAGTTGGTATTAAATAAAGGCTACATATTTTGTTGGCTATTAACATTTCTATATCAGCTTTATTTTTGGTTAGTTTCTTTTTCTCTCTTTTCTTCAACTTGTTCCTTGCAAGTTTTCTTTTTTTATCTTATTTTTATTTCAAAATATTAAGGGGGTACAAATGTTTTTGGTTACATGGATCACTTTTGTAATGCTTGAGCCATGGCTATAAGTGTGCCCATCACCCAAATAGTGTTCGTTGTGCCTGTTAGGTAAGTTATCACCATCCTCTCCTCCCCCCTCCCTCCCACCTTGCAAGTTTTCTACGCCATTATATTGAGGTACATATGATATAGCTAGATTTAAAAAAAATATATACATAATCTTTTTACTGGTGTTTCACCTGTTTTCATTTATCGTGGTCACCAATGTATTTGGATTTATTTCTACCATCTTATTTAATATTTAGGGGTTTGTTTTTACCACTCCTTTTATTTGCTTCTTTTCTTCCTTCTCACATACCTTTTACTGATTTGAAAGTTACGCATTTTATTTCTGTTCTTTTACTGGTTACGCTTCAATTTTTAATGGCATCTTTGTTGAAAAAGTCTGAAATTAACCAATATCTCTACCTTTGTCCTGGACAAAACCAGGACTTTAAATTCTGATCACTTCTCTCATCTACCGAGTCATTTTTGTCCCAGTGTTTTATTCCCACCTTGTTTTTTTTTATAGCTGTCTTCAAAGTAGTCATTATAAATATCTTTTATTTTTATTTTAAATTTACAGTAAAATTTACCTTTTTGATGGACAGTACTGTAAGTTTCGACACATGCTTAGCGTAATCACTAACGCGGTCAAGATACAGAAGTTCTACTCCCAAAAACCCCCTTGTGCTGCCACCTTGTCGTCGAACCTCCCTCCTGCCCTTAATCCCTGACAACCACTGTTCTCTGTTCCTATGGCTTTTATAAAAATTTCTTTTTTTGTTCTTTTTTCATTTATTAGGTAGTTCTTTTAGGTTTTTCTTTTCCTAAATGTCAAATAAATGGAATCGTATGATAAGTTGCCTTTTTAGTCTGTCTTCTTACGTGTAGCTTAACGTATCCATGTTGTTTCATGTATAAGCCCTTCGTTCCTTTTTATTGCTGAGTAGTAATACGCCATCGTATGGATGCATCACAGGTTTTTAAAATTTAATTTTTATTTTTATCCACCTCCAGTAGAAGGATGTTTGGGTTGCATCCAGTTTTTAGATATTTGCATGCGGTTTTTTCATGTATGGGTGAGCAAACGTTTTCATCTGTCTCGGGTAAATATCAAGAAATGAGATTGCTGAGTCATATAGGAAGTATATGCTTAACTCTACAAGGAACCGCCACAGTGGCTGTTCCATTCTGCATTCCCACCAGCAACAGAGGAGCATGCCAGTCACTTTACATCCTCACTGGCACTTGGTTTTGTCAGTTTTTGTATTTCGTTCGTTTTATGTATGTGCACCTTTCTAGCACACATAGTAGTATCTCACTGTAGATTTAATTTGCATTTTCCTAATAAATGATGATGTTGAGCGTCTTTTCAGGACCTTATTTGCCGTCCCTATATCTTCTTTAGTAAAATGTCTTTCGCTCATTTCTTTTTTAAAGTTGAGTTACTTGTTGAGCTTTGAGAGATCTTCATGTATTTTGGATACAGGTGTTTTGGCATTACAGCTATATGATTTAGGAAGTGGCATATTCTGGTTGCCCACCACTGAGTTTGGTCGGCGTGAGTCAGTCCTGAGAGGCTGACTACTTTGGGGTGTCCCGGCCCCACTGAATTCCTGGACCCTGCTGCTGAGGACCGAACTGGACCATGGTGGCCACTCTGAAGTCCACCCTGTGAGGTCCTGCCTGAGGGACTGTCCTCAGATGGCCTCAGTCCTGCAGCTCTCTCTTTCTACTCAGTCCAGAAAGGGAAGGAAGAAAGTCAGCTCCGGGGCGGGAAGAATGGCATCCAAGGACCTCCAGGGATGGGAGGACTCTCCACGGTTAGGGAGATGAAAGGAAAAGGAAGAGTTTGGGAGTGGAGGGTGAGACGGTAAAGGAGAGCTCCTGGAATAGGAAAAGTGCTCAAGAAAAGTGCTCTCGTTTAATCCCTCGTTCTCATAATTCTGTGCAAGGGGCCTGCTACCCTTGGTAGTTGGCATGGCAAATTTTGAGTGTCCTCTACCTCTAAAGTGAGGGACAATCACACAGACAAAACATTTATAATATTCATAACCTCCTGAGGGTGGTTTTCTTCCAAATATCTGGGCTTCCAAATGCAAATGAGGCTCAGCAGAGCCTTCCTTGCGCTAGTGATGTAGCCGCACTGCCTTTCTTCTTAGTCCCCAAAAGAAAGATGAGAAAACCTCTCCTTTCTCTAGAGATTTTAATGCAACCTGAGCTCCAGGATCTGAAAAATAGCTAATGGCTTTTGAGCACTACCAGACAAAGAGAAATAAACTTGGGGGGTTGGGGAGGGTTGGATTTAGGTTTTTCCAAAAAGAAAGCAGAACGCTTTTCCTTTTTGAGCCAAACTTCTTTTTTAAAAAAGTTTTAAATCGGAGGATACACATTTTGCTGTCCGCCTCTCAGCTCACTCTGTCAGTCTGTCATTTGTCTGCTGGTAGGACGCAGATGACACTTCTGCTGCCAAGCACCCCCTGAAACACACACCTCCCCGCCATCTCGTGGTATCTCTCCCTGTCTCGGTTCCCATCACGTTCCTTGTTCTGACTGTCACCCAGCCTAGGAAACGCCTCAGCCTCAGCCTTGTGACAGCTCTTTGAAGTAGATTGTATAACACATTTCACTGACGAGGAGACCAAGGGGTCACATGGCAAGTCTTGGGGGGCAGAGCAGGCTGTTCTCTCAATTGTGTTACGTGTGAGCCTTTTATGGACTGGACTCCGTCTTCGGGCAGACTCAACTCCCCAGAGCCTTTGACTTCCCAGGAAATTGGGTCCACCCCTCACCCCACCCCTCTGGAGACCTCTGGCGGCCAGAGAGAACTCCTGTCTGCCAGAGGTGGGTGGTGAGGGGCGAGGCCCTGAGCTAGCGCATCCTTTCTAGGTGTTCCACACCCAGGCTTCCAAGTAGCCCATCTTTAAGGCTCCTTCCAGATCCTGCTTCCAGAGGCTCTTGGCTTAGTCAGGTTCAGAGATGCCTTGGTTCCTGCTGTCAGCACATCCTTCAGCTTAAGAATAAAAGGAAGCCATTCTCTGAGCCCCCACGCACGTCTCCCACCCCCGGAGTCTTCCTTGCCAGCTCCTGCTGCTGCGACTGTCTTGAGTGGATTTTTGGGTAATTGTTGCCATGGAGATCCTGTCTTCAGTTATTGTGCAAACGTGTCCCATCTTTCTCCTTATTTGGTGTGCGATATGGATGCCTGGAAAATGTTGAGGTTGAAGACCCCACTTCTCTCCCTTGCCCTCCAGGTGGGCTTACCTGGGCCAAAGCTTCTTGGCAGCCTGTCCCATCTCCTCTGAGACCCCCCTGGCCAGTTGCTGCTGATGGAAGGCAAGTCCTGCACAGCCGAGGACGGGAGACCTGCTCTCCATGGGTTATGGGTAGGGGGGCCCATAGCCAATGACACTTGGCAGCAAATGACCCCCAAAGCAGCAGCCAACTCCTGGAGCCATAGCCGTTTGGTGGGACTGAGCCAGAGCTCCCATCCCCTTTCTCCAAGAGACAAAGCCTGTCTGAAAGTTGAGGAGCAGCTCCATTGGGTCCTCGAGTCCCTCCCACTTCCGGAGCCACACCACGCACACCAGCCCTGCTGCAGCGCCTGGCGAGCACCTCGCCTCCGTTTCCCCTGAGCTCATCCTCCCACATGCAGACGTCCGGATCATTAGCCTATTTTTATCATGTCTCTCTCCTGTCCAAGACCTGGCCAATTTCCTCATCGCTTTTTCTACCAAGTACAGATTCAACCCGCATTTAACGGCTCCCATCAATCTCCTCCTCGCCACCAAACAAACCAGCCTTCGAGTCCTCCCCACCTCATCCCCCCTCACCTGTGCTCCCTGCTCTCTGGGGTTCTGACTGTGCTCTGGTGGGCAGCCTCGCCCACCTCACACCTGCCACCTGCTAATGCCCGGCTATTTTTCCTTCCTGCACAGCTTTCACTGACTCTCTTGGGAATCCATCGCCTTCTTCAGGGGTGTGCATTAGCATCCTTCCTCAACAACTGCTCATTGTGTAGCTGCTGTTTAGAAGGCTTTAGTCTTGGGCTGGAGGTGGGGGGATACAAAGACAGGGCAGTGTTGAAGATAGCAGACGGTCGCATCGTCTCCCGCTGGCACTGCCAGCAGCAGCCCGAGACAGTAAACACACGGCCGCCCCCTCGGTGTCTACTTGGATTTGACAAGCTTCCCAACAAAGAGATTCATCGTTACTTGACAGTCGAGGAACAAGAGAAATAAGAAAAGCTCCTAAGGCAGAATCCTAGCCCTACGTGGGCAGGGCATTTCTGCATTGCTACACAGGAGGGGACAGGGTCTGAGTTAGACCATTGCAAGAGTTGTCGGACAACGGACTCAGATCCAGAACTAATCTTGTAAGCTGTTGATGAGTTTTTTTCTAAAGGTTAAGGCGGACCCTTCTGCTAACTGCTCACTGTTACCCTTTTCCTCCCACTCTCCATCACGACAGGGTTGTAGTTCAGACTCCATATTTTCTTGTCTTGCCAGTGAGGCTCCATGAAGCATAGAGAGATGATTCTAGATCGTCCATTCCTAGTCTGATGTGAGCAGATGCAGCATCTGGATCTCAATCTAATAAGGGAGTTAGAGCTCCTGCCCTTGGGAAGTTCCTAGGCTGATGGTGGGGACACAGCTCCTGTTCTAGAGAGTTCTTCAGTCCATTGGTGGGGGTGGGGTGGAGGTGGATGAGACAGATGAGCCACAAAGAGCCATGCTCGAAACGACACACAGAACTAAGCACAACGGAACCCAAATGTTAACAAGAGTGAGTGACCACAAGGCAGTTAGGATAATGGGGTTAAGATCTGGTTTGGAAGGTTCCTGGAGGAGGTGGGTGCTGAGGAATGGTTTGGTGAAGAGAAGAAGGGTTTCCAAGCCATGTACCACTTCAGAAGTGTGCTTGGCCTAAGATCTCCATAGAAAATTAATGAGTTTATTCCTTAACGAGTCTAATTCAGATGTCAAGTCTTTCCATACTCTTATATGACTCTTGTTAAGAATTTTGGTGGCTCAGTCATTTGAATTAGTATTTACTGTGTACCAACTTTGCATCTAGCCTCTTACTATGCAGGATAGCTTGGGAGGGGAGAGCAGAGACAGGCAAAGACATGGTTTTGGTCTTGTGGGGGCTTTCATTCAGGGCTCTTTCACTGAAAGAGACAGAAACCCAGTGCACACCTGCTTATGCAGGAAATGGATTTATCGGCTGCCCAAATTGGGAAGTTCTGAGGCTTCAGGCATGGCTCAATCCAGGGGCTTAACTGATATTTTCATCTCTTTAGTGTGCATTCTCTCTCTCTCACTCTCTCTGTCTCTCAGGTTTGCTTTTCTCTTGGAATTCTTCATTCTCAGTTAGCCTCTCACATGGCTGGAATAAAAGCCTCCAGACCAAGATGTCTGGATCTCAGTGGTCAGGTAGGATTACAGCTAAAGGGGCTGTACCAGCAGAGTCAGTTCCTTATGAAATTCTTTCCCAGAAGTCGACCAGAACTGGGTGACATGACAGTCCCTAGCTGCACAAAAGTCTGGAGAGGCAAGTATCTTCAACTGGACTTCCTGCTAGACCAACAAAATTGGAGTTTTGCTAGTGAGAACCAGGGGGAGAATGGGTATTGGTTAGGAAACCAGCAGTGTCCATAGGAATTCCAGGGAAGATTCTGATTGGCTCTGCATGGGCATGTGATCATCCCTGAACCAACCACTATAGCCCACTGATGAGAGTCCTCCTCCTGATTGGCTCTGCATGGTCATGTGGTCACCCTAAACCAGCTGCCATGGCCCACTAAGTCCTCTGACTGACCAGGCCTGCTTGATGCACATTCCTGTTGGAGGCGGCAGCCCTAGCTGAACCTCACGGATAGGTTTTCCACAGGAGAGAGACTGTCACCAGCAGAAGAGGATAAGGATTTGTAGTCCAAAGAGGGGATGCTGGGCAGATAAACAACATATGCCCACTACAAGAATTTCCCAGTATAGAAAGAAAACATACCCAAAAAAATAGCTTCAGAAAAAAAAAATTAGCTTCAGGAATCTCCCCCTCTCCCTGATGCAACATATATGAAGTTATGTTGCAGGAATCAAATAGAGCCACTCTGAGATGATGCATTGAAAAATGGTTTAGCAAGGAGGACTTCCTGGCAGGAGTGATAAGGAGCTGGGTTGTGAAGGAGGCAATGTTTGGAGAGGAGGAGCAGGGAGGCAGGAGCCAGAGGCAAAAGCCATGTGCAGAGGCCAGGAGCAGTGATGGCCAGGGGGCCTGGGAGGAGGTGGCCCTGAGTGTGGGGCTGTTTTTCCTCCCTGAGTGTACCCAAGAGCCCCAGAAAACCAGAGGCTTCCTTTTTCCCTTGGGTCAGTAGCTGGCTTTGGAGACACCCTTGTTAGCACTGTCCTGGCCTGGGAGGTTGGAGAGGGGAACAGGGAAGGTCTCCAATGCCTTGCCCCAGAGGAGAGCAGGGAGGTGGCTCCAACATGGAAGCAAAACAAAGCCACTGGGAGCACGTTCTTAATCCTAATCCAATTATGGTGCTTATATGGTGGTTTTCAACAGCCATGCCAGTTACCAAGCACCTCCCAGAAGGCTCTATCTGGCAGCTTGACAATTCCCTGCAAAACCTGTGATCTGGAGCCGTGGGCTGGTGCAGCAGCCGGGCGAGGAGCCTGGGCTCAGATGGCTGGGGTGAGAATCTTTAAGGATGAAAATGATGGGTAAGGAGCTTGCTGCTGTCATGGAAACAGACTCTGGGTGGATGAGACATGGCCCAATGGGTAACCCATGGGGAGAATGCCACCCACCACAGGGCTTTGCTGTGGGCGGCCAGCAGGCACCTCTGGAACCTGCTGTTCCAGCCAAGCTCATGGGCTCTGTCCCCCTCTGTCTGTCTCCTCCTCAGGGTGTCACAAGCTGGCAGTGTGAGTGCCAGTTCATGCCAATAACGGAGAGGCCTGAGGAGATGCCCTCAAAACCAGAAAACCTTTGGTGTGGCTCCTGCCACCTGAGTTAGCTGTGCCTGGCAGGAATACAATACAGTGCCAGGCCATGGGACTGTAGCTGGGGAGAGGGCCACAGACCAGGGCTGGACAGGGTGGCATGGTGAGACTGCCCCTGGGCTGCAGGGTCAAATGTTGGGAGCACTGGACCAGGAGTAGGTGACCTCCTCTCTGATTCCAGATCTGTCATCACCAACTGGCTGGGTCACTCTCTCCCAGAAAGTTAGGCTTGGAGGTCCCTAAGACCCTTTCCAGCTTCAGTTTTCCTCTGTTCTGGGATTGGGAACTGGACGGTTTTGATCTCATCAGTCCCACGTCTCAGTCCACTGAACTACCCCGCTGCGGCACAGAGTGCCCCCACACAGAGCAGCCCGGGCCCTTCTCAGGCCACTTAGCAGGCTGGATGCTGGGCAGCCCCATCCTGCTGGCCCTTGCTGCTCTGGGCATCTTGAGCTCACACAGGGAGGTTCCTGAAGCTCACAGCTGTCCCCGAATGCTCCTGGAGATGGGCTTCATAAGCTGCCTGTTGCAATTACTCTTCCATTTCCAATAGGTGCTATTTTAATTGGGCCTTTCCATGGGACAAGTGTGAAGGAAAAAGCAATTTGCAGGATGGGCTTTGGGCTCTGGCACTGGGCTTACGCTTAGCTGTTGCGTCTTCCCTCCCACCCTCTCCTTCTCCTTTCCTCTCCCCTCCTCCCCATCCCTGCCCTCCTGCCCTTTCACACCCCCTCAGCTGCCTCCTCTGCACCCTACAAGGGGCAAAGAGTGTGGGCTGGGGAACAGCAGGGAGGGAAAAGGACCCAAAAATCCTGCTGGGGGAGGGAAGGGAAAGAGAAGAGCCCCAGGTGCTGCCACCAGCTCCTGTGGACTCTTTCAGAGACACTGAAAAATACTGGAAAGGCAACAGCTAGGGAAAAGGACCTCAAGTTCCTACGATATGAACGTGCCTTCTCCCCTGTCTCATCCCATGGTGCCTCTAGGAGGCCCTATTGCATCCCTTTGGGGTACAGTTTCCTCTCTTCAACACGTACTGCTAACTCCAATTTCAGTGGGTATTTACCAAGTGCTCGCTACGTGCAGAGGGGCAGGGAGTGGCGGAGGGAGGGCACAGTGAGCTGCTCTCAGGCGGCTGGCCCTAGTCTACCTTCCCCTACCCATGCCCAACCCCCAGCTGAGCTCCAGCCACAGAATCCCCCTGCCCCGCCCAGAGCACGCCCTTTGCTATACTGTCACTCTGCTGAGACCTTCCTCCCAGGCTCCACCTGCTTGAGTCTGACTCATCTGAGATTCAGCTCAAAAGCTTCCCCCAGTGTCCCAGGGTGGGTAAATGCTACTTCTGCCACACCCTTAAGCACCTCGTACCTAAGTGACAGAGTTTGTGCATCCTGTTGTGAGCTACTCATGTATGTCTTCCCAGCGAGACCGGTGCATCACTTAAGGGGAGTGTGGCGGATCGTGTTTGCCAAAGACGGCTGCACCTGTGTGTTTATTCCATCCCACCTGCTCTGCTTAGAGTGTGACTGACACTGCTTCTTCTGAAGAGGTTGGGAGCTTATGACTGCCACAGCCAAAGGAGTCCGGCAGAACTGATGCCCCGTAACTTCTGAGGCTTGGTTGTAAAAACGATAGGAATCCTACCTGGCTCTCTCCCTTGGGACACTCCCCCTCAGAACCCAGCCACCATGCCATGAGGAAGCTGGTGCAGATGGAGAAGCCATGTGCAGGTGTTTCATAGACAGCTCCAGCACAGGGCTCAGTGACATCAAGCACCAGACATGCCAGTGAACTGTCAGATGATTCTCCTCCCCAGCCTTGGAATCTTCCAGCTGAGGCCACAGACATCATAGAGCAGAAACGAGCTAGCCCAGCCATGCCCCGTCCCCAATCCTGATCCCTAGAAACCATGAGGTGTAACAACTGAGTATTGTTGTGTAAGCCCCTATGCTTTGTGGGGATTTATTACACAGCAACAGATCACTAATGCGGGTGGGGCCCTGTTGAATGGTATTTGTGCTCCAAGGCCCAGCCTGTGACTGGTGCCTAGTGGGCACTCAGGATTTACTGAATGAACTACAGCAAGTGACAATTCCAGACTGACCAACCTGTCAATCATTGTCCCCAGTCTTCCCTGCATCTCCCACCCTGGGTCCCACTGCTCCCAGGGAACCCAGGCAGTCCCAAGCCTGCCCCTGATGATACACTGAGCCCTAAATCAACCAGCCCCGCAGGCTGTCCCAGATCCACAAGTTCTCACCGTTCAAGCTGTAGGGCTTTATGACTCATATTTGAGTTTCTCTCCCACAAATGTTTCCTGCGTACCCTGCATTAGTCACATGTTTGGAATTGGGATTTCTGGTACTTGCCGCCCAAGGCACCTCATTGACCCACACGCTTGATCGTTTTTGACTTCACCACAGTTCTGTGAAGTGGGCCATTATCACCACCCCAGTTCACGTGTGAGGACACCGAGGCTGAGAAAGAACGAGCGAGTACTAGTAAGTACAGATAAGCAGAGCGGGCAGTTGAAGTCAGGTGCCAAACACAATCTTATGTCCACAACATTATAGTGTGTAGTGAATAAAGTCTAATCGGCAAATACTTGTAGGACTTTCTTTAGGGATATCAGATCCTTGATGACAATCACACCAGCTGAATAAGAAGGGGTGAGACCCCGGTCTTACGTGATGGTAACCACAACAACAAAACTTCATTTGCCATCTTGTGTCCCGGGCTGTGCAGTAAGCACCTCACATCACTGCAGCATGCAGCTGCCATGGCCACCCTGTGAGGTGGGCATTTTTATCTCTATAAGGTAAGCAAGCAGAGGCTTGGAGAGGTGATGTGACTTGCTCAAGGTCCCCAACTAAAGGGCAGAGCTGATCTTCACACCTAGGCCTACTTGACTCCAATTTCCCAAGATCTTCTGCCACCTTACAAAAATTGACTGACAAGCTCTCAAGTGCAGGGAAGTGAACCATCATTATGAGAAAGCTATTATTATTCTCATTATAAATCAGACGGGAAACCAAGGTTCGGGTGATTGGGCCCAAGGTTAGGCTGCTAATAAACGGCAAAGTCAGGATTCCAAGCCATGTCTGCCATGCCCATCTCAAACACCATCCTGCCACCCCATTGCACTGTGTGGCATCTCAAAAGATCATGTCCAAGGTCCTTGGTGGTCGGGTCCTCCCAGGAGAGTGGAGCTTGTCCACACCTCACACCAGACTGACAGCTTCTCCACTTGTCAGCGTGTCCACATCAAGCAAACAAGCTATGGGGAGCTCTCAGGGGACGCCGCAGTGCCAGCCTCTGCCCCCCACGCCTCTGCCCAGATGGTGGTGTCACCAGGTTGGGGGTGGGGGTGGAGTCTAGGTTGCTGGGCACTCCTGGGAGACTGGCAAGCCAGAGCCCCAGCACCCCCCCTCTCTTCTTGAGCAGCGGCTCCTGGGTCCACAGAACCCAGGACACGCTCAGATCCTTTCCCAGCTGGTTCCAGGATGACAGCTAAGAGCCCCTGCCTCTGCATTCGCACCAGGGCCCCCTGACCTTGCTCCATCAGCCCCTCTCCAGCTTCTCCCCACACTTCTGGATCTTCCCACAAGCACTGCTCCCCTTTGACCAGCCCCCTCCACCCCACCAGCCTGTGCGGGTCCTCCCTCCAGGTAGCCTCCTGCACACCCTTGCCCTCTGGACGCCAGTCTCTGGTGTCCGTCCCACTTGCTTGGCACCTAGTTGCTGTCCCATGACATCTCTCACAATTACTAAATTGCCATTTTCTGTTAGAAGTATGCAGTACCAGGCATGAGCTATTTTTCTCCTTAAGTGAATATCCCAGGCCTCTCATATCTGTAATTAAACGTGGTTCCTTCCAAACAAGTGACTTTAGAAAATTTATCCCAAGGTGTTTTCTCACCCAAGGAGTTGGCCACAACTGCCTTTCTGGAATTCAGCTCTCGGGGCTGCCTTCCAGGGGCTCCCAGGGCCCCTGGACTGAGGTAAGAGGCTGCCCTCTGCCACGGTGGGGGATATGAAATGGTTTCCTGGAATAAATCACCATAGACACTAAATTAACGCCCACTCCATGCATATAGCAACAGGAATTTGGACAGCGCCCAGGAGTGATTAGGGTTTTATCTCCAGGGTTTTATCTTGTGATATTCGCAACAACCAGGAGAAGTGCTGTGGGCAGATTATTCTTCCCTCCTACAGAGGTCCCCACTCAGGGTTTGAGAAACCCTTAGCAGAAGTCAGGCGTGGCCAGGAGTTTAGTGGGGCCAGAGGCTGGGCTCTGCCCAAGTGGTCTTCTCAGCTGAAAGAACATGGATCCCATCGCCCAGGCTGGAAAGGGGAAGGTAGGGGAATTGCCTCCCATCCGCACAGCCCACGCCTGTTCCTTTCAGGTGAGTTACCACCCACCGAAGATTCAGCTCCGATTTGGGCTTCTCAGGTCTCTGAGCCGCAACCCTTTCTCAGACGGGCTCTGAGCAGTGTGGGTGCTGTGGGTCACCCTCACTGCCCTCGGCAGCCAAGGGCCGATTAGCGCTTCCGCCCACCCCACGCTGCCCTGCCCTCAACTCCCACCATCCTGTGCACACATCGCACCCACCCATCACCTTGCCCTCTCACGGGAAGCCCTTCTGGCTAGTGCCCGCACTGTGATAGCCGCCCTAAACTGTCGCCCCTCAGCCTTGGTTGTTTCACAGGAATAGATCCCGTCCTTCCAGCTAAGTAGGAGTAAGAGCCCCTCACACCTGGATGGCATTTCAAGCACTGGTCCTCAACCTGGGCTGCACAGGAGCCTCCTTGGAAAGTTAAAAATAAAAATCGTTTAAATCCTGAAGCCCAGGCCCCGCCCAGACCAAGTAGCTCAGAACCTCTGCAAGTAAGAGCAAGAATCAAGAGTTTTTAAACTTTCCAGGTGATTCCAGGAGTAGCCAAGGCTGGGAATCACTGCTTTAGACCTCTGGAGCCTGCCACGAACACTAAGTGATTTGGGCCGTGTCCACCCCGGGAAGGGATGTGGCCAAGTGTTACCCAGGTTCTCAGAGGAGAAAGCTGAGGCTGGGGAAGGCGCGTGCCCCTCACAGGGCTGGGACTCGAGGACGGGTTCTGCATCCTGGGTTCAGGGCTTTCCTTGCTGCCTCCTGCTTCTGCAGTCACTGCAAGCTGCTCAGGGCTGGGCTGCCTTCGGCTCCTCTTTCTGCCCCGAAACAGCCAACATGGCGCTGGGCACTGGAGGACTGAATGAAGATGAACGTGCAGCCTCGTACTGTCATCCCTGTCTTCTGCAGAGGTTGGCGGACTTCCCTCCTGGGTCTGGCTGAGCCTCCGCATCGCAGGCATCTGGAAGGAGGGGCTGGTGAGATCACACTAATGGAGCTGCTAAGTCAGGGAGTCAGACTCCCAGGCCACAGTCCCCTCTTCCTGCGAACCCTGCATTAGTCATGACTGTCTTAGCCTTTAGCTTATCTAGGGTGACCAACAAGTTTACTCCAGACTGAGGGGGTTACCAGGATCTGGGATGTTCGGCTTTAAAACCCAGACAAGCTGGTCACTTTACTTCTCTCTCCCCAGTGCTGGTTGACACATTTTTCCTCATGGGGTCCCTTGCCTCTGCTCCTTTTACTGTAGCCCTTGCTGTTGCTGAGGGCATATAAACACAAGGCCCATGGCATCAGTGGCCTTGAACCTTCTGGCTTCCTTCTGGCCTGGCCACAATAGCTTTGCTGGACCATTGCACCCATTTCTGTTACCTGCACAGCCTGGGCTCAAGTGCTCTCCTGCTGGCTGTTTAGCCAGCCATTGAGCACCTACTGTGTGTACGGGATGCACAGAGGTCCCTGCAGTGAGGAGCGACCACCACTTTTCCCCAGGAAATGTGCAACACGCCATGAGGTATGCTGGCCAGGAGGGGCAGGCTTCTTGGAGGCGACATGGGATTGTGGGGTGTCTGTGGCACATCCCTGGGGGAAACATCTAGTGCAGAGGTGCAACTATGCAAAAGAACAAGGCAACCAGCCCAGGGAGGACGGAGCGCCAGGCAGGGCATGGAGGGAGGGCTGGCCTGTCACACTAAGGTGCTTTACTCAGCAGGCAGAGGCATCAATCAGGGGTTCCCACTGGCCAAGGATCTGGCTCCTTCCCAAACCAGACAGGAAAATTAGGTTTCCACCCCAACACCCAGCTGGTCTAGGGCAGTGGTTCCCCTGGTGCAGCCAGAGGGAAGTCCATGGGGGACAGCCTGGCCTTGGGTTGATGTTCTTGTGCTAGAGCAGCTGTTCTGGCCCACACCTGTGCATTACAATCCTCTGGGCAACTGCCAACGCCCAGTGTGCACCCCAGGTCAATTCACCAGCAGGTCAAGGTAAGACCAGGGGACCTCAATGCACAGCCAAGGTTGAGAAACCTGTGCTAGAGGGACACAGGGAAGAGACAGGGAGGGACTGCTCACAAAGGTTCTGTGGTGGGGAACTTAACCACTGCACTTGAGGGGGACAAGCACCTTCCAGACTCGCCTCTGCTCCCCTTGCCATCCCATTTCCCCCACCCCCCATGTGCCACATGAAAAGACACGGAAAGGAGGGACGAAATGACACGAGAAGTGCTTTCCATGCTTACTCACAATGCGTCCGTGTGCTGAAGATTTAGAACAACTTAGGGGTTTGGAGGTCATTTGTGGTCATGCTGAGAGCTCCAATAACAGCCCAGAGCCACTGCTAAACAGGTAACTTTGGGTCTAAAAGGGACCCAACCAAATCTGCAGTTGTTTCCTCCTAAGCACTGCAGGCCTGTGGCACAGAGCACAGTTCCAGGCAAACCAGCCACAGACGGGGCTACGTCGCCCCCTAGTGGCGAGGCCTGAGTATAGCTTTCATCCTCCACTTTGAGAAGCTCCCGCAAATACTCTTCCCTTTCAACTAGGAAATTATTTCAGAACAGAGAACTTGCCATGCAAGGTCCGAATGGTCCGCAACAAATACCTTATAGCTTTATACCTGATGCCAGCAGGCTTCACTGCCTCGGTCCCATCGATCCTCTTGATCCCCCACACTGCAGCACAGCACCTCACGGGAAGGATGGGTAGCCCGTCAGTGCCGTGGTTACGAGGTTGGGCACCGCGCTGGCTCCTCCAGGACTCCCTGTGGGGCCTTTGGAAAGTCACTAAAGCTCAGCCCCCTCGTCTACACAATGGCAACAATACAGAACCTAACCCAGGGTTTGAGGTTAGCAAGGACCCAGGAAAAGAACTGCCTGACTTCCAGGAAGGGCCACAGCAAGCCAGCAGTGTTAAAGACGTGCGTTTTTCCCTAAGCAAGTATGTCGCCCCACCCCACGTTCCGACAGCAACGGAGCATGCTTCTGCCTTTGCTGTGGCTGCTAGAGCTCAAAGCCGAATAAGGGGTTCCCCGGAGCATTTCTGTAGGGCTTTGTGACTTATATTTGATTTCTTTTTCTTGGTATTAACATCCTACTCTGATTTGATTTGTTCTTGGTTCTTATTTCTTCATAATTTCCCTGTTTTAGTTATTTCCTTAAGTCTCCTCAAATCATTTCTGCAATGAGGTAGGATATAAACAAGTAAGATGCTATTTTGGACTTGACAAATTTTGCTCTTCACACTTACATGCTGAGCTAGTTTCTGCATACACTTTCAAATGCTATCAATTTTGATTAAGACAGAAGCCTTCTGTTTAGAAGACTGGTGGTTCCAACATAAGAATCGCAATCACCTTAGAGACTTAAAAAAAAGTTCTAATTCAGAAGGTCTGGGGTAGAGCCCTGGAATCTGTGATTTTAAAAAAGTTTCCCAGCTGCTTCTGCGGCAGGCCACAGAGCAGTGTTTGAGACTCTCTGCCATGGCAACAGAAAGAAGGGGGTCATGAGTTATAACAATGAATGTCAGATTTCTTTACAAAATGTAATTTTCTAAATAAAATAAATCTCAACTTTATTCAACTGATGTGCTTTAAAAACAATGGGTGTAAATCCAAATTTGCGAATCAAACCCACTTAAATTCATTAGGGCAAATGATGTAGGACGAAACCCAGCAGTGATGTCTTCTATAAAATCAAGACTCTTCTACTTACTTGGTCTTTGAGTTTGGCTTCTTAAAGTGGTCATACCTCGAGTGAATGTCTGTGTAAGAAAGATATTCCCAAGTTCCTCCTTATGACCCACCTGTGTTATACCACAATAGGCTCACCAAACTCCTGTACCAGGTGGCAGAGGCCGGCTACTGGGGTTCCTTGCACCAGCTCGGCCCAAGAGTTCAACCCCGACTCCACTAGAGGGTGCTCCTTTCCTGGCCTGGGACCCTTCCCTACGCTGGAGGCTGTGGAGACAGTTGTACCCAGTTAGACCAAGGTGTGTTTCTCACAGGACACTGAAGGTGTGAAGGAAGGTGGTCACATGATGACATGGTCTCAGTGCCCCTGGGCCTCCAGACACACCGGCTACTGTTCCTCAGCCCCAGGGGGTAAAGACCCACAAACTACCTTCACAATTTTTATTCCAAAGAAGCGGAGGGAACTGGCTCTCAAGGTGCAGCACGGAAACTCACCGAGGCCAACAATTGCTGTAAATTGTGGAAATGTGCTGGTATACGCTACGAAGATGTCACATCAGCCAGTGCAGGGAGGGGGTTGGGAGGTATGGCTTCTGCCTCACAGAGTCCAAATCCAAATGGCTCAGCTGCTCCCTGCATACCTTCCTCCAAAGTGTGGGCACCCAGGGGACAGGACAGCCAGGTCTGTGTGGTCCAAAAATCTATTTTATGGACTGCCGAGAGCCCTGTGGGTAGGCCCTGGGAGAGCAGGGGTGCTGATGTGATGAAAATTTCAAACTATGCCGCCCCAAACTTAGATCTAGGTTTGAAGGTGCTGCAACCCTCTGCACCCTCCAGGCCACTGTTTTCACTCTGGCAGGGCCCTCAACCCTTTTCAGAAGGGATCACAGATTCCTCCTTCCGTGGAAATCTAGGGCCCCTGTTTGGACCAGAGGGGTAGGAGCAATGGAGATCCTATCTGACCAAAAGTGTGAAGTTAGTACCCAGGAAACTCATGTTAACTATCTGTGCCAAGTAAAAAAATTCACCAAAAGGGGAGGTATGTCACAGATGTGCCTGAAGAAACCAATATGGCTAGAGAAACAGGTGGGAGGGGAATAAGGGAGGTGAAATGGAACACATACAGAAAAGAAGGGAAATTAGAAGACAGTTCAAGTGACAAACAAAGACAGGAAGTAGGTGGGGCAAGGCAATCAAAGGTGGGGTTAATACTGACCAGATTTCCAGTTCCTCTGGGGAATTCTGAGGGTTATTTTATGTCTTGCCATAAGGCTACTGTGCCCACAGCTGGTAGGGCTGGCAAGGCCTGTGATAAATGAGAAAAGAACCTAACCAGGTCCTTCTGGTACTTTCACCATGTAATCACATCAGATAGACTTCAAGACAGACTGGCTTTATAAGAAATCCCACAGTATACTGGGTATTGGGACAGCCTTCATCCAGGGCCAATCAGAGAAGGAAAAAGGTCGTGGTCCCTGAAAACAGGGTGTTACAAGGACAAACATACTAGGGATGCCTCCAGGGTGATATCCGCCTACACTGGCTAGGCAGAATGGGGGCTTGGCTAGCAGGTGCTAATATATTTCAAGGAAGAGAAGACAGTCAAAGAATTAAGAGATGCTAAAACCAGAGATGAGACTGTAATTGACAAATCCCTAACTTTTGCTCACAGCTACTTTCTAAGGGGCAAAGGCCCACCAAAGCCCAGCACAGGTACCAAGCTGCAGTCTGTGAACCTTAAAAGCCAACCATTCTGTAAACGACTGGAAAAAAATCAGTGACTACAGTCTTCAGTCTCAAGACTGAATTCTCCCAGGGAATAACACTGGCCTCACTTTAGAAAGGAGAAAACACCCAACAAATATAATGTGGAAAATCTTACTTGTTATCAGCAACAGCTTCAATGCCTCGTTTCCCCTAGGTAGCTGCTCCCAGGGAAGGGTGATGAGTATTAGCAGTTAGTCATCTACATGTCATCTGGGGTCGGGGGGGAGGTGGCCAGGAGCAACAGCATGTCAATCAATCTACTATAATGGCTGCTGGAGAAGAAGGCCTCTTTCTCCTTCTTGCTTTTGCTCCAGCCTATGCATTAGGAGCCAGAAAGGCCAGATGATGACGAGGTGTGAAAGTGTGGAGAGTCCTGCATACAAGGCTCAGTGTGGAAGCCTTCCCAGGATGCACATCAGCTGTGTGGACAAAGCCACCAAAGCCATTCTTTCCCCTCCCCAGTGAGAGTGAGAGCGGGAGAGAGAGAATAGCGACTGCTTTCATTTCCTAAGCACCGCGCATCTTGGTGGCCCTAGCTCCCCCTCCAAGATGTCACAGAAAACAGAGCATGTTTGAATCTAGATCACAATTACTCCCGAGTGTCTTCACAGTTAAGACAGGTACACATTCCAAAAGGTGGCCTATGAGCCCCCCCTCTCTTTCATGCACACACACTCACACACACTCGCACGCAGTGGGAACACTGTTCAGCTGCTGGGCTGGGCCGGCTCATGTCAGGTACTGCACCACGAGGAACATGACCACGCAGGTAAGCAGCATCCCGCCGATCATAAAGTACTTGTCCTGGAAAGCCCGCTTTTCAATGAGCCGCATCACTGTGTTGGACAAGCCCAGCATGTTGGCAATGTCAAGGATCTTCTTCTGAGTCCCCTGGAGCAGATGAGAAGAGAAAGAAAAACAAAGATCAACTAGCTTTGCCAAGGGTGGTGAATGTCATCACGAGATGGGGCTTTACCAACAGACATTCTCTTGGTCATGCCCAGAACACAGCATCAACCAGAAAAAGATTCACTCTCATATGGTCAACTGATTTTTGATCACGGTACCAGAGCAATGCACCAGGGAAAGAAAAGTCTTTTCCACAAATGGTGTTGGAATGACTGCCTATATATCACATAAATGTAGCATATGATGCACATACATCTCACGTATATCACATATACATATGTGCATAAAAATGAACCTCAATTCATATATAGTATAACACCGAGATGGATTACAGAATTGAACATAAAAGCCGAAACTACAACAAAGCTTCTAGAGAAACACATAGGAGAACATCCAAAAACTAGAAACCATCCAGGTGTCCATCAGCCAGAGGATGAATGAACAAATTATGGTATTACTGTATCTGCGCAACGGAATACCACTGGGCAATAGAGCACCTAATTACCGACACGTACCTAAACACGCAACAGTGTCAGCAAGCCTTGGGAACACTACTGAGAGGAAGAAGCCACACACGAAAGAGTAGTATGAATACATTTATATGAAGTTCAATAACGGGCAAAACTAACTTACGGAGAAATAAATCAGAACGGTGGTTGCCTGGGGGAGAGGGGTCAACTGACTGGGAAGGGGTAGGAGAGATCTTTCAGGGTTGATGGAAGTGATCCGTACTTTGATAGGAATGTCAGTAAAAGCTGTATGCATTTGTCAAAATTCACTGAACTGTACAAATAAGATCTGTATACCTCACTGTATGTAAATTATACCTCAGTAAAAATTAAAATATTTTCTATTTTAAAAAAGCAACATCGAAACCCTTGTTCTTGGCTCCCTAGCTCCAAGAATCCTTCATACCAACCTGTTCACTTTGTGGAGTAGAATCTTTGGGGAATCCACCAAGTACAATATGTGGGCCAAAGTCTACAGTGACGAGAGGGTTTGAAGTGGGAAAAGATGGAAAGACAGAAACACCAACATAATGACCTAAAACCCCTTATATAAATGTCACCACCCACCACCAAAACAAAAGAGTATTTTATTTCTAAACCCAAAGCCCAAACCATCCAGCCTGCCCTTCCTCACTGCTTTCTAATTTTCATCTTTACGCACATCTAACTTCTCATGAAGTAGCAAGCGTAATGAACACTGTACAGATCCCAGGTTACTCCTACACACAACACCAACTGCACCCACATGGATGGCATCTAACCTAATGCCCCACCCACATCCATCTTTGCAATGAACTCACATTAATGAGCAAGGGAGAGAAGAGGCAGGGGAGTGAGAACACCACAAGGCACTATGGACAGGAACTCAAAGCCTACATTCCACCCAGACAACAATTAACAAGCCTCATCGAGAGAGATCGCAAGTCAAACCTGACTGCTGTCAGAGGAAACCAGAGAAATGTTTTCTTTCCATGATGGTGACAGTAAACATTAGACTCTTGCTAAAGTCTTGCTTGGCTCTGAATGTGCAAATTATTTCATCACTATGTGAGGTTAAGGATCAAGCTTCTAAATCATCTAAAAATAACCATAAATGTCAAAAAGTGTATTCAATTGGCCCACATCAGGGTGCTTCAGCCTAGCTCCTTCATGCCCTCTCCTATGTTCCTTTCAAATGGTTTAGGTGGAAAGTTCCCTGACAGAGGCGGGGTGGGAGGCAGGTAGAGGGAATCAAGAGACAAAGCCAGGCCGGGCGCAGTGGCTCACGCCTGTAATCCTAGCACTCTGGGAGGCCGAGGTGGGCGGATTGTTTGAGCTCAGGAGTTCGAAACCAGCCTGAGCAACAGCGAGACCCCGTCTCTACTAAAAATAGAAAGAAATTAATCGGACAACTAAAAATATATAGAAAAAGTTAGCTGGGCATGGTGGCGCATGCCTGTAGTCCCACTACTCGGGATGCTGAGGCAGAAGGATTGCTTGAGTCCAGGAGTTTGAGGTTGCTGTGAGCTAGGCTGACGCCACGGCACTCACTCTAGCCTGGGCAAAAGAGTGAGACTCTGTCTCAAAAAAAAAAAAAAAAAAAAAAAAAAAAGAGAGACAAAGCCAGGCAGTAGTAGGTGCACAGAGGAAATGGAATTAGAACCCTGTCTCCAGCCCCGAGCACCTCGACAGCCTCCCAGCATTTCACCTCTGACAATGGAGTGTGGGTGGCAGGAGGTTCACGGACTCTCTTGGTGTTGCCAGACTTCAGCAGAAAGCTAACATGTGCCTTAACAATCAGCTCTAACCCCCACTGGCTCTTCATCAGTGTGACACAGAGTGTCATCCCACAAGGGCTCTACTGCTTTTCAGAGATATGGAAGGAGAGCAGCAGTTTCCTAAAGAGAGGGCAGGCTAATCAACACATATCACTTCAGATCACTGCAGGTGGCTCTTATGAAAGGGGCCCACGCAGCAGGCTGCCAGAGACCACCCTTCCAGGCCATCTGAAACACCGCAACTGTCAGCAGGAGGCGAGTGTCACTTGCACTTGCCTGACCCTCTCCCCGGTAAAACAGGGGCTGTTCAGAAACGTACCGAAGTCTTGCGGAGCTGACAGGCTCAACAGGGGCCAAGAAAAACTAAGATAAAGCTCACACTTCCGAGTGACTGTTTCTCACAGCTCAGTGGCTGGGAGTGCTTCGTTCACAGGGAACCACACCCTGATAACAGGCAGAGCCCACACCCCATTATCCATCAGGGCTGATACAGGAAAAGGGCTGAGGCTGAAACATCGTGTCTGACATCAGAGGCTGTGTAATGTTTCTGTAAACCACTCCCAGGGGCTAGCTAGAGTCTCAGCAGTGCCAATGGGGCAGGGCTTCTAGGAATACCCGTGGCTAAAAAGAGAGTGAGGAGTCACTGGGGATCACTACCACGTGCTCTAGAAGCTATTTACTGCAATCAACCAGGCAGCCTGAAGACCCCACCCATGGGAATTCAGTTACTGAAGTACAAAAAGGTCTTAGTTATAAGGCAGTCCACAAGAGAGACCCTATAAGGGAAAATCACCTTGGGGTGAGGTACCAAACTACAGTCAGGGCTTCATTCGTACAAGAGTGGATTCTATACAGAATTTCTCAGCCTATTATCCATTCCCCTTGTAGTAGCAGTCTCTTTCAGATAAGTTCAATAAATGGGAAAAGATCTAGAAACCAAGAAAGGCCACTTTATGGTTTGTTCCAAGCACTGGAAAAGGAGCTGGTTACTTTTAGGCTCATGATAACTCAACTCCAACATGAAGGATCCCAAACTCTGTCTTGTCATCAAAATATCACAATTTGGGGACATGTAATCAAAATGTAAACACAGGTACCAAACTGTTGGATGAGGGCAAAGCAAGAGGCCTTCTCCCTGTCCCCCAGTAGGGACCCCACCTTCAAAGTCAGTCTCTGGGCCCTCAGTCCCTCCAGAATACTGTGCCCGCCTCCAATGAGGTCATCCATGCCGTGGTGAACTTTCTGGAGGGAGGAGTTAAACTGCAGGGATTCGTCCATTGGTATGGTGGTGTCAGAGTCCTGTGAAAGAAACGCAGGCACTTGATTAACTTCGCTTACTAGTCATCTCCCAGGGGCTGACTGCCCCAGGCCAAGGCCAGGCCGGAAGAACAGCAAAGAGGGACTGGTGCAAGAATCAGAGGAACCTAACAAAGAAAAGGCAACAATCTGGGGTGGCCTCTGTTCACACAGAAGAGGAGGAACTTGTCTCACATTTGTCACTCTCCAAATGAGTTCCACCACACAAGGATTCTTAATCCTGCCTCTGTGTCACTATCCCCGCTCGGGAAAAACTATTCCTTCAAGACCTCATTGGATTTCTCCTGAGGGCTTTCTCTGACTACTCTCTAACCCAGCTTGTTCCAAATGTTCTTTTACTTGGCTTTCCCTTAAAGGTTTTGTTCTTTAGCTATTTTATCTATAGCTTATCTCTCCAAGTAGACCGGGGCTAAGGATAGAAAAGACAGCTTTCTATTGAAGGTCTAACAGTGTTTAGGATGAAACTGTTCTCCTGAGCAGGCAAGAAAAGTGTGCTAAAGAAATGAAGAGAGAAAAAACTAATCCTGATCCAGTGCTTTCCGCTTTACAGGCTCATCGCCCTGAACTCACTGAATCAACACTCTCTGCAATAGTTACTCTAATTATCCCCACTTTACAGATGAAGAAACTGATGCCCAGAGAAGTGGAATGACTTCTCCAAGATGACACAGCTGGTAAGAGTCCAGCAGGGCAAGAATCTGCGTCCTGAGTGCAAGGCCTGCCCTCCTAACCGTACTGTGGGAGAAGTACCAAGACCAATCCTGGTGGCTCGAATTTTACACTGAAAGCGGCTGGTAGACAGGAGCAAGGCATTACAGCTGTAATAGTGTTCTCTTTGCTTTCCTGCCTCTGGACGATTACAAACTCTCCTGCCACGTAGTGCTGTTTCAATTGTCATAAAGAGGTTAAACCATCTGTTCTTTGCCGATCAAATTCAGAATCATTTTTCATGTGTACATTTCCATCACCCCTGCTAACGTGGGAGCTTCTCAGAGGTAGGAGTCATGTCTTTTAATTTTCTCATACGTTTTACTCTTAGCACCTTAAATAGCGTTCTGCATACAGCCAATGCTCAGTGGGGTCAAAAGATTCTAAAGTTAGAAAGAATCAATTAGAGACTTCTCTTCATTTATTTGACAAACACTTACGGAATGCCATTTATATACAAATCTTTCTTACCCTCCCATCTGAAAGGGTATGGCTGATGGGCCATTAGCTCTCGGAAAAATGCATCAGAGCTCCAGATCATAGAGTGACCAAGAATAAGTTTCATTTGGCAAACCAATGTTTACTAAGGGCCTATTGTATGCGCAGTGTTATTTTGGCAAGAAACAAAAATAATCCTAAGCAATCATCCCTGCCCTGAGAAAGGCCTGAATATAATGTCATAACTATCAAAAACCCATACAACATCTCTTAGTGTGTCTTACAGTTCGTTACATTTTTGAATTGTTAAACATTGTGACTTGACTGCTTACTCTGGAGAAACAAAAACTATGTAGGCACATTCTGAAAGGCTTGGGGAAATTTACTGCAAAGCATGGATGCAGCAACAAGAGTTAAACATCTGCACAGTGGGAAATGACATGAATTCTAATGACAGGCTTAGAAAGCTAAAATCTCTTGGAAAATATACCTCTCTGTATAAAACAAAATACAAAAAACCAAAACCCATTTCATTCGGTGGAATAGCAGAGAAAGGCCAGTATGTTCTACAACCATGTGCAGGAAATGATACTATTGCAATTAAAGGGCACAGATAATGGGTTCTAAGAAATCAAACACGCAAACCAACACATTTTCAAACAGATTTAAGTCAAGCAGTCCATCTAACCGTAAACATCTGTTAACAAATTCCTCCAAATTGCTGCTCAGACTAGGGGCAAAAACATTTTAATGCATCTGACACTGGAACCACACACATACATGGCACAATGGCAACTGCCCGAAGGCAGCTTTGAAATGCCGCCTTCTCTACAAATGGTCTAAGTTCTAATCATCTGTCTCTATCTGACGAGAAAAACGTTTCTACCATGTGAACTTCCACCTCTCTGCAACGGACCAGTCCAACCAGGTAATTTTCACCTCTGCCCATTCCTTCAATTTAACTGCTTCCTCTTCAGGTTTTTGTGTTAGAGAAAGAGACTGCCTATCTAGGTCTAGCATCTGTGGGGATGCACAGAGCCCACTGGCATTTTCAGTTGGTTTCCTTCTCAGCAGTAGGCTTCAGACACCCCCGAAAAAGACAAAGCTCAGAGACCCGCGCTCCAGCCCCCACAATCTGCCAAGTGCCTGCAGACCCCCACGTGTCTGGCTTACATTGGTGGTGAAGGTGCGAGACAGAAGCTCCTCTCGCTGTCTCTCCTGCTGCTCCCTTGCATAGCGCCGATGCTGGAAGTTTCTCAGAGCAGTCTGCAGGTGCTGGACGTCGTACTTTAACTGGTCAACGCGCCTAGAATTGATGGAGAGAGAGATTAAATTCCAGGAACCAGAGCAGCACAATCTGAGGCAGCCAGGTTGTGTATTCGGGAAAGACGATGTTTCCTTACTGCTCCCTACATCACCCCGCTGCACTATCCCCCAAGAGATCTGATTTTGATCAATGGTGTTGATAGTAAAGTAGCCTGTGGTTAAAGTGAGGCTGTAGCATGCAAGATTCTAGCTGCTTTACTTAAATTATCTGCTGGTCTCTGATTCTGGATGCATGACAGGGAACAGGTGACAGGAAGCAGGTTAGATAACCTCTTACTGACCTTCTATGGATTATATCACTCCCCTGAAAGAAGCCCAAGGGCGGCTTTGAGGTAAAGCATCAGTGAAGTTTCATAAACCTTTTAGAATCAGGAGCTGGTGGTGGAGGTGGTGAGGGTGGTTGCATTTTAATTTCATGGTGGAGTATCAAACATTAGATCACTATTTCATTATAAATAGACTGATTGAAGTGATTAAGATCAAGATTTCATTTCAACCAAAGAACCAGTGGGAGCCAAATAGCAGAACAAAACTCCCTGGCAGCATTAGGCTTCAAATAGCCATGGACCTGGTCAGAAAAAAGAACTGGAGGCAGTATTTCAAAATGACACCGAAGAGGTAAGGGGTCACCAGGCTTCTATGCCACAAACCTCGCAGGCTTTTTATGTTGAGGGGTTATCACTCAGATATAACTACACCCTTTTGGGGAACTTTATCTTTGCATAGTCTCAGTTCTTCAATATTTCAGAATACTCTACAGCCCCTCCCAAAGGCCTGTCTTGATGGACTTAGGGTATGAGAGCCATGTCAGAGGTCAATACTTACAGTTTCGCATTCTGCCTTTTGTTAGGGGGCTCCTTGCTGGACAAAATCTCCAGACGTTCTAGACGGCTGAATATCTGGTCTATGCTTGCTTGGATTTCGTTTTCTACTACTGCACAAAAGAGAAAAAAGAATAATTGCTGGAAAAGAGATAGTGAACTTAAATTAGAATGATAAATCACATATTTTTTTTCTATATCCAATAAACTAGAAAATACATATTTCAAAGGAGAAAAATGTATACAATAATGAATGGAAAAAAATTCAAGGTATACTGTAAATGCTTCTAAGAAAAACATATATAGCTGTTCATACCATAACAATGCCAGTTTTTTAAAAAAGCTAAAGGTAAACCTGTACAAATAAATTTCCTATCTTTAGAAAATAAAATGAACATTTAAAGGTTGTCCAAACAAATATTTTAAGCTACATTTTCTGACATAGGTTTTTTTTTTCCTTTGAGACTGTTCTCAGACATGGATTATAACTACCTAGTACAAAGACTGCCAACTGAAGTCCCTACAGTAATGAGGTTAACAAAAAAAGCACAAAGGAAAGGAAAAATTGGCATGTGAAACGTACAGAGAAGCACTCCCTTAGGCTTTCTGTAAGAACGGGTGGGCTGAGCAATGCGGGAGTCCCCAAAATAGACCAAAAACCAATAGGGAAGGCCCAGGAAAGACTCCATGGAGGTAAAAAGATGATAAACAGTCATTTTCCTTATCCCTTTTGACAGATGGTCAAAATGACCTCTTTTCCATTTCTAATCATGCAACAACGAGATTGTTGGGAAGGCAAAGTCCAATTAACAAAGAAACTAAACTGTGCACAAAAGAAAGCAGCCGGACTGCTTCTCGCCCCCCTAAAGAAGCGACAGCAGTGACACTGCCCCTTCTAGGCCTTTGCACCCACAGCCAGCAAAGGCAGCTTAGATTAGAATAAGGTGGGGAGCAGAAGCAAGAGAAGGGGTGCTTTTGAAGCTGTGGAAGGAGACGCGAGAGAACAGGAGGAAAGGGCCTGGCGACAGGCGAGCAGTGAGGGGGGAAGGCAGCCCCTGCAGGTGGTGTCTGTACAGCTGACTCAGAAAAACGACCTTTTCTTAGAATAGGAAAAAAAATCCCAAAACCAAAAAAGAGCATGCTTCTCAGAAGAAACCATGGTGTGGGAACTAAACTAATTAATATTGCTCTTTGTTTCTGAATAATCCTCCTAAAAAGCCACAGTTCTCAGCTCAGAAGAAATGGCCAATTCCAGTTAAACATCTCTGAATTTTTATGGAGTACATTCCTCTAAGGACTCGGTAATTAGATTAAGACAGATGGAGGAAGGAGCCTCCATTCCCATAGGGCCATGTCAGGTTGAGTGGAGGGGTAATGGGGGATAAGACTGGTGGGATTCCAAAGGGCACAATCAGGAAATCAGGGACTTTGCCATGGGGTCTCTCTGTCCACCCGAACAACAAAACTCATTCCACGCTGAATCATTAAGCCCCGGAGGCAGAGCGCAGTCAGGAAACCCAGCCCATTAGCACCGTGTCATCGGAGAGAGGACTCTGGTCTCCATAGTTAATTACTCACAGTGCAGAGACTGCTTGTCTGCCGTCTCCAGGCGTCCCATGTGAGACTGGACCTCGTGGACCTGCCTATCAAAGGAAGAGGGAGGAAATGAGTGAGACAGGAGTAATCAACAGCGTTTCAGTCAGGAAAGTCAATTTTTTTGATGCCAACATGTAACTGATTTAAACCGACGGCATCACTGAACTGTAAAATTTGTATGTGGCACTTTAGGTTACACGTTCTGGCATGGTTTCTAATACCTTAACACTGATATTAAACTACTATCATCATCCTCGTTTTATAAGACTGAGGCCCAGAAAGGTTATGTAACTTGTTCAGGGTCACACAGCAAGTGATAAACCTCAAACTGGACCCAGCCAATCCTACACTCTGTTCTACGACCCAATGTGCAGAGCACTGGTCTGTATTAGGAAGAGTCAAAGGGCAAGGGAGATATAATCCTTGTCCCTGAGAAACAATGTAATTAGGAATGACAGGCCAGATCGACATGAAAAAGCCCCAGGAAGATTTACGAGAAAACCAACACACATCAGTGTAAACAAATAGAAAGCTGAGGAGCTATACAAGCAAACAGAAGGGCTGGGGCTGGGAAAGAGGAAGCTGAGAAGTTTTGTGGACAGAGGGACTTCTGAGCGTCACTTTGCAGAAGGGACAAATAATTTGGTGAAGGAAGATTAGGGAAAAAATGATACGAAAAAGGCATGCAAGACATGTCATGTGGATTAGAAGCAGGCTGGCCTGCTTGCAAGAGAGTCGGGGCAGAGGGGAGAGGGAGATGAGGTGATTAGTTGGGGGAAACCATTCAGAGGAAGGCCCTGAAAGATCGGGGTCTCCTGTTTGGTAAACATCTTTCCTGGGCAATAGGGATTGCCATGTCGTTTGGAAATGCGACACTGTACCCTGAACCTCTGGCATGGTCCCAGACATCAGGCCCTAGAGCACTTTCTGGAGGCTTCCCAGGGCTTGGCCAAGGTCATCCTCAGAACCTTTCCTAGTGGTCCCCCACAATCAGTCCTTGGGATACTGGTCATGCTGGCCCTAACAACCGCCTCCTGGTGCCTATGGCGGAGGTCTCCCCACGTGAGGGCCCATGTGAAGGGGGCCTGCTGAGCTCTCACATCAGCCCCAAACCCAACCCTAACCCCGGAGGGAAAGGTGAGTGACCTTCCTCCACTGTGAATACTACCAACTGTGACCCCAAATTTACCAATGCCAGCCAGGCACCCGAATTTGGTTTCAGTTTGTGTCTGATCTTTCCCAGGGCTTCCCTG
>RJWJ010010225.1:0-47762 GCA_004363605.1 Indri indri
ACTTTCCTCTCACATACCCTATTTGAGTTAATTAGTAACCTAGTCAAATGCAAAACTCTCCTTATAGGAGAGGTAACATTGAAAGCCACTTGTAAAGATCATATGTATACGTAGCAGAGATATATTGATTTGTTTTAAACAAGTGTCTCAAACTCTGTTTGTCTATTCTGGATTCATCATTTCTCTCTGGGTCCTAGTCTTTTTCTGTGATTGAACCAGACCAACATCCACCGAGTTGCCTAAGCCAGAAATCTAGGCATCTCTTTGCTGCTTCTCTCTTCCTGAACTCTCGTGATCAAACCCACTGAGCTCATCCACCATTCTATCTGCTAAATACCTCTCCAATCCACCTGCTTCTTCACCAGCATCCTCACCGCCACCCTGGCCAAGCTGCTGAGATCTTTCTCCTGGATAACTAAAAGTCTTTTCCAAGTGTCTCTCTGCTTCAGGGCTTTATCCTTCCATACTATTCATCTTTCCAAACACAAAACTGGTCATAGCTATTATTTCATCTCCTCTATACCTCAGCTACCACCTCTAGGTCACACCTTAGAACTCATCATCACTGAACATTGCCCCATCTACAGACATCACAGATGCCAGCTTCCCACTTTGTGGCTGCAAACTCCTATTCTTTCAGCTCAAAGGTAACTTACTCTGATACAGTAATTCTTCAACTTCACTATTAATCAATTTACACCACTACTTTCCCCACATTCAGTAGTGGCCCCCTTCTCTTTACACTCCAGGTATTATTCTGCTTAGATTTCATGGTCCATAATTTGCAATCATCTGTTTCCAAATGCCACCTGCTAAATGTTCTTGTCTTCTTTTCTGTCTCCACCACATTTACCTGGCAAAACCCAGCCCTTGATGCAGTAAGGGCTACACCTGAGCGGCTAGGAACACTACAGAGACAGAAAGAGAGAGACAGGTTTTACATCCCATGGTATTTTCCTACTGAATTTGCTTTTCTGCTCTCTAAGAGCTAATGTAACTCATAAAGCTGTTGTAAAGATTAAAATAGTTAATATATGCAAAATGATTAAAATATTACTTGGCCCACAGGAAGCACTCAATGAATATTGGCTATTGTTGTTGCTAATATTGTTCTTGTTATTATTATCACTATTATTAACCCATGCACTTCTAAGCCAGTGATTTTACCTCATACTCAATTGAGAAACTGGATAACTTCAAATGAGAATTCTCTAATCTTGCTATCACCAAATCTTCAAACCTCCCAATATACCTACTGGTTTTCTCATTCTTCTCTCTTGAGAAAGGTTTTCTTATTTTCCCAAGGTTGATCCCTCAACATGCGATCTAGACCTGATACAGTTTTGCTTTCTTAAGACTTTCCCATTTTCGCATTTGTCCTTTTTCTCTCTTGTACCAAATAAAATACGAGTCACCATCTGAACTAAAGTGTAAGTCATCAGCTCCCACCACCCCTTACTCAGAACAGTCCATTAAATCAAGAATTTAAAGCATGTTCCACAAAACGGCCCTGGGAGTCTGGCCTCTAGATGGAGAAAATAGCCACCAATTGCTTTTTTAAAAAGTGAGAAATCCTATCGTCAAAGACCTAGTTGATTCACGTATTTGTGCCCTGAAAGCTATTTCTTTCAGAATTGTAATTCATTATCCCAAAGCAATTTATCTCTGGTGCTTGCATGTCAAAAAGTATAAGAACTATCCTGACAGAAAGGCTGACTGAACCAATTATATTAGGCATCATGATCTTTAATTAGATCAATAGAGAAGAGCAGCGGTAAACATCTTGGGAAGCTTTCACTACATTGGCTGGGCCTTCCAAGGACCCCAGCATCAATACTGATCCATAACAAAGTGTTCAGAAAAGCAAGACGGATCGACAATGAGAGGAAGGATAATTTGGATGAAATTAATCATTGTTGTCGTAGTACAAAAGCAAAAATCGGCTTATAAAATGAGCCCAGAGCATTAAAGACCATGCTCTCCCCTGCCACAGTCAGGATCACTCTCGGTTTCACAACCCATGACTTTCTATTAGCAGAGACAAATGGCAATTTCATCACCAATGCATACGATTCTTCAAAGGAAAATCCAGGAATTATTTAACTTTCAATGATACCACCCAAGTGATTCACACCCTGAGTGTGAATCACGGGGCAGGATCAGAGCTTTCCTCACTTACCGAATTTGCGTAGGACCATGGCAGAGCGAGTGATGAGATTGGAGGCCCAGCCAATAGATCTGCATCTGGTCACCATTTAAATCTTGGTTTTATAATAATTCATCTATAAAAGGTTAATACGTGTGTGTGTGTGTGTGTGTGTGTGTGTGTGTGTGTGTGTTTGCATGTGTAGAGGGGTGGGGTAGAAATTACTATGTACCAGGAATGGTTCCAAGTGCTACAAATATATTTTTTTCCATCATTCTTTTTTTGGTTCTTCTTCCTTATTCCTTCTCTATGCCCTTTTCTTACTTCCGAGGGTTCTCTGAGTTTGTTATGGATTTCAGAATTGTTTTCTGAAGGTCATATCCTTGCAATATGTTTGCCCACAGTGCCTCTGCCTCCAACTAGGATAACAGGGTAATGATGTCGCTAGTGCTAACAGTAGAAATGATCATCGTTGCAACAATAGTAATACAATGGCAATTCTTACTGAGTTCATACAATTTGCCAGGCATGAGGCTAAGCACCTATGATATATGCTATCATTATTCTCATTTTATAGATAAATAAACTGAAGGCACAGAGAGGTAAAGTTATTTTCCTCAAAACTCACATCCAGTAAATGACAGAGCACAAGTTCAAGCCCATGAAACATGACTCCAAACCCTGTGCTCTCAGCCATTATACTATAGCAAGAACCTCAAAGGAGGCATCCATCCTTTTGGCCTCCAAGATCAGGAAGGAGCTAAGATAAGACATTCTATCCATTCTTCAGATAGAGAAAACTGAGTCCCCAAAGGTCTGTGACATCCCCGATGAATGCAGAATTAGAAGGAAGTGGAGGAAAGCCAGCCTAGAGGAACATCAGAGTTTCTGAGTGAATCTCTGCTGTGACTTGTTTAGCGGGTCACTAAACAAGTGACAAGTGCTTGGATACATCTAAAGGCACAGCAAATGAGGAGGCAGCTTAAATCAGCTATGAGGCTATCAGATCTGCCCTGGATGAAGAGCCCTACTGCTTTATATATGGTCAGGCTCTCAGGCAAAACTGAGTTTACTAAAGACTAGGCAAAACTTGCTAACATAGGTTATCCTGAATCCTGAATCTACTGCACCAGTGTGGACTGAATACAGCTCTTCTATTAAATGTAGCATTTTCTGACAATTCCTTTGAAATAGAAGTATGAAAGTTGCTATCAATCCTTGTTGCCTTTAACAAAGGATCTGAACAACAAAGAGTGGAGATGATCATACTCTCCTACTCATAGCGTGTTATCATCCTGAGTCAGGGTAGACGTCTCTTTTATTTTACTTTATTATTTTTATTTTCCCTTCTCCAGAACACTTAATATATATTATTCAAGTCACCTTCTGTATTTTATAATCACTTAAAATATACCTGTATCCTTGAAAAAATATGGTTTTTTTTGTGCGTGCATGTTTTTAATTTGCACAGAAAGTATTGTGCTATAAATCCCAAACTGTTTCTTACCTTATCTCCCTTTACACTGGGTTTTTGAGATTTACTCACATTGCTCTATGCACTATGGCACATGGATCTCTGGTTTTCTGGCCATCGTCTATTCTCTCCCTTCATTCACTGACTCAAAAACAAAAGAAAATTGTGTATTGTGTGTATTCATATTTAGTTTCTTTTTAGTTCTTTTCCTGATGGTATGAGAAAATATAATGCCTGGGGTGCAATTTTGATTTCTGGTTCAACCAAATCAAAGGAGTGAAAATTGCGAGTTTTGAATACTTGTTCAAACACTTTTTTTGAGATCTGGGTCAAGTATAGTATGCTCATTTAATTCTCACACCAATCCCATGAGACAGGAAACATTGTCTCCATTTTATCCGATAAGGATACTGAGGTCATATCCTCAGTAGAGAGGGTGCATATCTTGCTCGGGCTTCCAGAGCTTATGGAAGGAAGAGCCAGAACTCAAACGCATCTTTCCTCAAGTCCACCCACCACCCAATTCTAAGTCAAATTGCACAGTGCACAGTGCTCACATATGCTCACAGCAATCCTGCACCTAAACATCTTCCTCCTTGAGGTAATAGCACAGATAGAGTGGCTGTGTAGAGGGGCATGAGAAAGGAAACTTGAGGACCTCTTTCAAAAGAACGTTGCATTCCTGGACAAAGAAAAGATGTGAAAGTGGATTTAGCTAGCTGGAATTCTGAAGTGTATTATCAATGAATGGTGTAATTTAGTTTTTAGGGGCCACCGATGGACATAAAAGCACTAGGCTATTTCTTGAATGAGTGTTTGGTTCCTAAGCAAACCAGTCCAACACCCATGAAGCAAATCCCAGCCTCTCCTTCTCTCTCTGTTCCACAGTCCTCAGGAGCCCAGCACCTGGTGCTCGACCAGCACAGTCACACACTCATCTGGAGAGTCTGTCCCCTAAAGCTCCCACCAGTGGCCCCCTGGTTTCTCAGGCCTTTGGCCTCGAGCTAAGAGTTATCCCATTGGCTTCCCTGGTTCCGAGGCCCATGGACTTGACTGAGCCACGCTATCCTCTTCCCTGGTTCTCCAGCTCAGCTACGGCCTGCCATGGAGACTTCTCAGCCTCCATAACCACATGAACTGACCCCCCTAATAGATCATTTCTCACATCTCTCTCTACCTGTATATCTTATTGGCCTTGTCTCTCTGGAGAAGCCTGACTAATATGGCTTCTAAGCTGATACATGCTCACTATGTCCACCGGGTTGAGGTTGCTTCCTGTCTGGCCTCAGGGATGACAGCCATGCTTGAGATCTTTAGGTCTGTGTCTCTGCATCCTAACGGTAGACGTGCATTTGCAGAAGTGGGTCCTTTCCAGATGTGTCTTCTGGCCCCAGAGGCACAATTCCATCTAAGACACTCCTAAGCTGTTGTGATTGGTTTTGTAAGGATAGAGAATAGGAAGAATGAGCCCTGGAGTATTAACTCTGAACGGCTGACTTTAAGATTTTGTTTCTTATTTCACAGAAACCCCCTATTCTTCAAAAAAGAGGCTTTGACAAAGTCAGAGTAAGTAGGAATTAATCTTACGTAGAACCCAGCTGTTCTAGGGAACATGAGGTCCAGAGTCTCTTCTACCAACAGTACTTCCTGAACCTATAAAAGGCTTGCAGGATTTTCCAACAGTAATAGTGGCTACCAACTACTGAGCACTGATGTGCAGGCAGTATGCTAAATTCTTTATATGAATGAATTTTTATATGACTAGTCTCAATTTTCTTAACAATTCCCATTATACAGATGAGGAAATTAAGAATCAGAGACCTTTCTCGGGGTCAAATAGGAAAAAAAAAAGAAAGTAAGAAAAAAAGAAAAAAGAAAAATGGCAGAGCCAGGACTCAAATCGAAATCCAGATCTGCATCACATCAAATATGGAAGCCTGGTCTCTTACCCACACTGTCTGTCTGCCACTGGCCACATGTTTTTTTCCAGCCAAACAATGTTAAACCCAAACCTCCAGCCAGACATGTGAAAGCTATCAGGGCAAGCAAATGGTAGCTGCTTCCACGTAAACATACTCTGCCATATAACTTGATTTTCTGCCCTTCAGGAGTTCCTGGGCCAGTAGGTCGCAGAGAAGGCCGCAGGATCAGAAGACACGTACAGCACACCGTGAACAGCAGAAGCGTGAGCCAGGGACAGTCGATGTGCAAAGGAGAGAAGACAGGACTGTCATAAAGTCAGCCCCAGGTCTTATTTCCCCACCCACCCCTTTCCTCTCCCCTCCAGGCTATGATAAACCCGAGGAGGAGAAGTCAACACTTGCCCAAGTTGCTGTTTATTTCCTTAAGCTCCTAGTCACCAGGGAAAGCTATGTCTTCCCTTCTTCTATCAGTTGGAAAAATCACTGGGTTAGGATAATTATGAATCCCCCTTTGATCTGTCTCTATATCTGAAAGCATAAATAGTGTCAGCTGGTGAGGTCTGATTGCTTGATATTTCAGGTTAATATTTTGAATAACACAAGGCTTGGTTGCTAACACCAGTAAATAATTTACTCTAGTCTGAAATATGAGCTCCAGGCAATAAACACGAGATCAAACACTGGGAACTGCAATAGGATAGCAAACACGCTGCTATCCTGTGAAGGATTTTTCTAAATGCGCTGCTGGAAGAGAGTGGGGGAGATGACAACACGTGGAGTGTCAGCCAAGGTCCTTGGCTACTGCCCAAATAAAATAGTTTTGCTGACATCAAAGGAGGAGGCTGGAGAGATGAGTATCAATTATGAGTGTGGAGCGGGCGCATGACGGCCGAAGGAGAGATCCTCCAGCTTCTAACACCAAAATGTTTCTGCCCCCACCCCAAGCCCTTGGTCAAGCCAAGCGGAATAGCAATGTCAATTTCTTATATCTCCTTTAAAAAAATCATTCTAAGCCACAGAATTGCAGAATAGTGGGAGAAGGGAATGCATGGGCTGATTTCTTTGATTTCATCTATCTGGGACAGAAATAAAAATTAACAGGCCGGGCGCAGTGGCTCACGCCTGTAATCCTAGCACTCTGGGAGGCCGAGGTGGGCGGATCGTCCTGAGCTCAGGAGTTCGAGACCAGCCTGAGCAAGAGCGAGACCCCGTCTCTACCAAAAATAGAAAGAAATTAATTGGACAGCTAAAAATATATATAGAAAAAAGCAGCCGGGCATGGTGGCGCGTGCCTGTAGTCCCAGCTGCTCAGGAGGCTGAGACAGTAGGATTGCTCGAGCCCAGGAGTTTGAGGTTGCTGTGAGCTAGGCTGATGCCACGGCACTCACCCCAGGCAAGAGAGTGAGACTCTGTCTCAAAAAAAAAAATAAAATAAAAAAATAAAAAAATAAAAAAAAATAAAAAATTAACAAATGGAATTTCTTATGATATGGGAGTTTGTTTGATGCTTTTGTTTTGACATTAAAAGTTTTAAAAGGCAGGATTTGAAATGCAGCTGCCGTATGATCACAATGAAGTTCAAGTCAACAGCAAAATTCCTGGAGTGAGCAAAGACCGAAAACAAATGTATTAACACGTTATCAGCGGTTGCTGGAGGGAGCTGGGAGGGTAGCTCTGTGCTGCACCTCCTGGTTACTGTGTAAGCCTGATCTCAGTGGGAAATGTTGGGGCTGCTTCGTTGTTCTTAAGATTGTTCTGGAAAGTAGCAGTATAGTTCTGTGATGGGTATGGCCTTCCTTGAAAAGGGAGACTCTTTCTTTGGCCAGCGAATCCTTGTTAGGTGGGAAGGATACCGATCGGCCCTCACTACTCTCTGCTTGATTAGTAGTGACTATCGGGGACACTGAGGTGAGGAGGATTCTGAAATCAGTGGAATAAAAGGCCTGATTGAGTAGTGATGTCTACCTGGGGGCAGGAAGTGATATATCTGCCATCTGGGTTTGAAATCAGACACCTGAGTTCAAATCCTGCCCTTAAGCATGGGTTTTTGAACCTTAAATAGTCACTCTCATTTTTTTTTTTTAAATTAGCTGCCTAATCTGTTACCAAACTGTGGGATTACATGAAATAGCCCATGAGGACGTAGCTGGCACAAGGAAATGCTCAATGCATTTCTGTCTCTCCTCCTTCTCATTCCCTTTCCTTTGCATACTTCAGAACCCAAAGACCTTAAGAGAATTTTATTCTCTTTTCAGAATTTCCATACATTCAGCATAATTCTAAATGCCTTAACCAGGCAGTGGGAGGCCCCAGGTTAGAGAAGGGGGGGGGAACATCCCCACCTGGTGCCTGACCTACATAAGACTGTTGAGGGTTAGGACTTCCAGGCGTCAACAGCAGCTGCAGTACCCGCTCTCTTTGCTGTTTTCAGCACAGCCATAAGAAGACGAATGTGATACGGTTGACAGGCCTAGAAGACAGGGTGGTATCAGGACCAAATAGTGTTAGAAGGACATGTCGGAGAAGAAAACAGAAAAATACCTAAATGCATTGCACACAATACTGAGCTGAGCAGATTATGGATGGAATTTTTGGAATTCCTCCTCAGAGGCCAGAAGCCTGGAACTTTAATAGCACTGTATTCCTGGAGGTAAAGAATTTCTTGATTGAGCTGAGAAATGCAATTCCCATCCATTGGACTTCAACTGGAGAAGCATAGCCAATTCCAGATTCTCTGTGGCTCTTATTTTTCTCCTTTTTCTGTAGACTCTTCCACTGTCTTAAGAAATAGATATATTTTAGGTCCTGGTCTGAAGACCTGTAAGTCCACAAAATTCCAATAATTAGTACTGGGGAGAATTGGCCCATTAATACCTTCGCCGTTCGCATTTAGTAAAGTTCTTTGCTGGAGGCTGGCAGCATGTGGGTGGGGAAAGTATGTCTGGGATTCCATCCAGCATGGGTTTAAACCCCAATTTACCACCTTACTTTCACCTCTCTGAGACTCAGATCCTCATATGTTGAATGACACTAAAAGTCTTTATACATTTCAGGATTTTCGTAAGATCTCAAGTTTATTTGTTGGTCACTGATTTTTATAGCAGGTGCTGTTGACACCCAGTGCGACTTTCCCTCTGCGAAGCAGGTTCCCTGTGCGCAGGTTACCAACTTGCCTGAGTCTGGGACAGAGCACCCCCACACAACAAGTCACATGACATGGATTTATTATCCACAGGTGGACGTCAAGGGACAACAGAAGCCAAGGATTCATGGTGAGCCGGTACCCCAAGGCTCAGGAAAGCTGCCTGGGGTGCACGAAGTCTCACCTGCACATGCCGCACTTGCACTGCAGCCGAGGGACTGTGGAAACCTGTCCAGCCTGGGTTTTGTACCTCGGGGAAACAGGACTTACTGGGTTAAAGCGTTGAAGGACATCCTGTTCTGGGGGAGGGGCCGCTGCAACAGAGCCTGGGCTGTTTCAGCCAGCTTCTCCCTGTCTCAGTATGTTGTATTCCCAGCATGTTCTGGTTATATTTTGAGAACTACAAGCGAGAAAAGAGGAGAACTGGGTCAGTGCAAGGCTACTCAGAGAACTGTTGTGCACCTTCGGCCCACCTCGGGCTTTCACTGCAGCTGATGCTCACCAAAAGGTGACCCACCCCAAGTTCTCACTGTGTCTCTCCACTTTCCTGTCTCAGGAAAATGGTAGCAGCTCCCTCAGGCCTCACCTAGGTGGAGCCTAGAATTGCAGAGGAGTTTGGATCAGCAGGACAGCCTTCGACCAACAGGAGACGAGAGTCAGCGGATAAAGGCCTCAGCCTCCCAGGCTCCAGAGGGGACATCCTGTGGTGCATTCTACACGGCTCTCAGAAGGACCCCAGCAAGATGATGTCTGGTTGCCCGTAGCGGTGACCAGCCCCGTGATGCTTCCTTCGCCAGCTTTCCTCTCTTCCCTTTCTCACTCACCCTCCTCCTTCATCCTATTTCAGAGATAACCTCTCAAAGCACCTGCACCCAAGTCCTTGTTTAGGTACTATTTCAGGGAGATTTGAACGGACACTGCAGCTGTGTTAAATATTCTTCCTCTTTCTAATACTCATTCTTCTGCCTTCATTTCCCACACTCATGAGTGATGCAATTTCTCCCTAAAGATGGAGAAGATGTAAGATCTTCTTTTTTTTTTTTTTTTCTATATGTCTCTGTCTGTCTCTCTCTTCCTTTCATTCTTAGGGAAATAGTGTTACTTTCTCTCTAGAGCCAACGCTTTTATTTTGTTTCGCATAAACCTGGTTCTCCATCAGGGTCATCCTTTTTAATTAATGGCACCACTGTCCCCTCAGTTGCTTAAACCGGAAACCTGGGGACATTCTTATCCCCTCACTGATCACCAAATTCTAAATGTTTCTTAATTTTATCTATTTCTGTCTGCATTAACCTTTGTTGGGTATTTGTTACATGCTAAGCATCTCATGAGCTTTATGAGCTTTATCTCATTTATATCCTCATAGGAATGGTACTAGTTTTTAATGGTACTAATTTTTAATGGTACTATTTTTAGCCCCATTTGCAGATGGCAAAGTCAAGGCAAGACAGGTCAAGGAACATGGGGATGGGAATACTGCTCCTAATTGCACAGCTCATGTTCTTGACCTCTCTGCTGTTCCACCTGCACATCTTCTAAGGCACCTCACCCTGGTGGCTGCTCCTTCCTGCTCCATCGCTTCTGTTATCTCCCTTCCAGAGATCTTCCCTTCTGCCTTTATCCATAATGATATCTCCCCTCTTTCATATGATAGACTCACACAAATGATTTATTGGATGAATGAGTCTTTATGTAACCAATTATTCCCCTTATATGCATTATAATTTGCACTGACATGCAATTGTTCACTACTGTTTGTCATTGTTGAACAGAGGTAAAGAATTGTGGACTTCAGAGACAGAGGGGCCTAGGGTTACGCCCCATTGCCATCACCTACCAATTATGTGACTTTGAGTGACTCACGCAACATTCTCAAACCTTAGTTTCTTGATCTGCAAAGTTTGGACTAAAAATAACTCCTATCCCGCAGGTTTGTTGAGAGAAGTGACGGAGATAATTTATATGTTTAAATCACTCTTCCATGTTTCCGATGCATAATTAATATTTATTATCCTGTAATAGAAGCAGCAGCAATTGCAGCAGTAATAATAGTAGTAGCAATAGTATTACCATTCATTGTAGCAGTGATAGTAGCGGAAGTAACAGGAGTACTAAATCCAGATGTCAAGTGGATCTCCCAAACACACGCGATCTACAATAGATTGACATAAACCTCGTTTCCATGGCCACGGGAAGTTCAAAGCCTTCCCCAAGAGTGCCATGAATTTTTAGGGTAATTTTGTCTCCCTCTTTCCACTCTTGCCACTTCCAGTCAATTCTCCACACGGCAGCCAGAGAAAGGCTTTAAAAACTCAAATCAGATCATGTCGCATCTCTGCGCGGAACCTGTCAGCGGTTCCCCATTTCACACCCCAGTCAGGGTAAAATCCAGATTCCTTGCAATGCAACAACATGATCTGGGCCCTGCACCTGCTGACCTCATCTCCCTGCACCCCTCCCTGCTCTCGCTCTGCTCTGGATACGCGGGCACCGTGCTGTCCCCAAATGTGCCATGCATGTTCCCTGTCAGTGCATGTGCAGTTTTCTCTCTGCCTGGAGGTCTCTTACTTCAGGCAGCCCATGACTCCCCCTCTCATTTGCACTCTGGTCTCTGCTCAAACATCTGCTCCTCAAGAGGCTTTGCTTGACCGCCATATGCCATCGTCACACCATTGTCCTGCACTAATGTGTTTTCCTTCTTGGCACCCAGCACCCTAGTTGTACTAAATGTCTCCCCTCACTCGCGTGTAAATTCCATGAGATCAAGGACTCTTCCATGGTCTTCACTGCTGTGTCCCCGGGGCTGGAAGAGGGACTTCCTGGACGTGACAGTCATGTTCAGCATTTCTTGACTGAGTGGTGTCCTGATTCAATGAAGTCGTTTAGTCTCACAGGTCATCTTACCATCGTTCCATGAGTCCTGGCTCCAGTCCTCACTGTGCTGATCCAGACACAAATCCCAGCCTCTTCCTTTGTCTCCATGAAAGAAAACACTAGCAAAAGCACTCATGTAAGGCATTTGTGAGTTGATGAATTTTATTGGAGATTATGGGATGTGCAGGGCAGATATAAAAGAGGTCCCAATCAAGGCAGCACAAAAAATTCAGAAATAAATGCTTGTTATTGAAATGTGCGGTCATTTTGGGACTAGAGAGAATTTCCCTGGAGTACCTGATCCCATCTGTGTCAGCCTCACCTCATCTCACTGGTGGCAGGTTCCTCTCTTTCTCAATCTGTCTCTCACTCTTTGCTTTCTTCATTTTAGTTCCGTTTCTTCTATTCCTTCTCTTCCCACTCCAGGAGCAAAACCGCCTTCCTTTCATCTTCTCGTACAGAGCCATGTAGCTTTCTCTTTCGTTGCCTTGGTGTTTTCCAAAGTCTAGGCACTCAGAATTGTTCTTCTATCCCCACGTGACTTCTCAAGGGATTGCTCTCAACAAAAACAGTTTCCCCGTGTAAAAGGAATTCTGATGCCAACTAACAATATAATTAAGGTGTCCACATCTGCTGCATTTGTGTTAGTTTTAGATTGTTATCTCTTTGGGAAGAAGGACCATGTTTTATTGAACTCAGAAAACATTTAGAAAATACTCAATGATGTGACCAACTCCCTGTAGGCTCTGGGTACACAGAGACGAAAAGATGTGGATTTGGCCCTCCAAGGGACCACAGTCTATGAGAATAGAAAGCACAGAAAACAACTAATTTGGTGTTAGATAACAAGCCCAGTGTTAAGATGTGTGTAAAGCCCAGCAAAACACAGAGGTAGTGGTTCATTTCATGTCTTGCCCTCTGGACTATAATGTCCTTGAGGGAAAGATTTTCCCCGAGGAAGGACTAAGCCTCCTTTATTTGTCATTTTATTCCAGATACAGAGCAAAACAACAGGCACCTAAGACGAGCCTAGTAAACATTTGTTGAATGAAGGAATAAATGATGGATTGGATTTAAAAGAAAAACAAACGATGATGGCAAGAGAGGCAGAGGAGGATGGAAGTGAGGAGGATGGCATCGTCGAAACTGGGCTTTGGAGGATGAAGTGGAGGAGTGGGGAACAGTGTTCTGGACACATGGAACACCGTGTGCAAAAATGTGAACATGCAGAACAGCTTTGAATTTGGAGAACTGTGAGTGGTTTGGTAAAACCGGAACACATAGCAGGGATATGGGATCACAGAGGACAGGGCTCCAGAGGCAAGTGAGACCCAGCTCTTTCTGCATCCTCTGTGCTGACTCTAGCACAGGGCTGGCTTCAGAATAACCATGCGATGCACCGCATTGGCAGCTTTAAACTTTCGGGTGTACGGTTCCTTAGCATGCACGATAGCATGTGCATTCTCGAGTTTCAGAACAGTCTGATTCAGAATCTCTAGGGCAAAAGTAGTCAAAGCATGGTCCAAAGAACAGCAATACCTGCATGTCCTGGAAACTTGTTAGAAATGCACATTCTCAGCCCCACCCATCCCACCCCTGCCTTCTGGATCAGAAACTCCGGGGACAGACCCTAGGAGTCTGTGTTTTAGCAAACCTTCCACATGATTTCAGATGTATACATGAGTTTGAGGACCACTGATTTAAAGCATGGGGCTGAGAAATTATACTAGAAAACAAAACAAAAACCTGACAAATTTTAGATGATCTGTCCAGGGAGAGAACATCTCTCCAAATATGTCCCTTATCTTTATTGCCATGGGATTAGCACCACACTGACAGATTAAATCTACCTTTTAGGACTAGCCCAGGCTTCCTCCGAAAGACTTGTGACCACTAGGGTCTTATTGAAAATATGGAATAGACTAGAACCCGGGGAGGAGAGCGTGTCTCTTATGTTCACATGCTCCAAGGAGGAAGGAAAAGCAATTGTCTCTTCCCCAAATAGGTTGAATCATAGAGAAGGAGACACACTGGGAAAATAAAGGAAAGCAAATTTAGAACAAGCAACAAGAGATATTTTCCTATTCAGCATTCACTCAACTTGCAGAATTTGGGTGGTTTATGTCTTTCAATGAATATGCAAGATGGTTCTTTTCACCCAAATATAATTACCACCATTCAGTATTTTTATTCAACAGACAATATACCATATAGACAATATTAAACAGACAATACCCAATTATAATGCACGCCAGAGAATATTTTTATTAAACAGATAATAATAAGAGACTTCTGAAAGATTGTTTCCTATTTCATTTATTCTTGGATCAACCTCTAGAAGACGCTTCATTCCCTATGTCTAAAGAATTGTGCTCTTTGAATGAGTGGCTTTCCCAGACATGAATCATGGTTTGAATAATGTAAGTGACAGTTATAATAAAAGTATCTGTGTTTGGTTAACTTCTGTGGTTGGATCAGGTTTGTTTGCGCATGCTGCTGGTAACATCAAGGTTAGGTGTTCGGTCCTTGTGCAGGCAGTAAGAATGAGAAAATGAACAATTAGGGGTAAGGAATAACGGAGGGGAAAAGTGGATAGTACATATGAGACCTTGCATTTCCACTGAGGAGAGCTGAGGGAAGCTGAATCCAAACACCCCAGGATCCCAGAACATCATAACTCTGTTCCAAAACAGATGACGATGGTGATGATGATAACAACATTAATAATAGTAGTAGCTAACAATTATTCAGTACTTACTATACACCTATATTGTGCTCAATATGTGTATGCATTTGCCAAACCTTCAAAACAAACTGGAGAAGGTCCTAGCATATCTCTTGGAGACTGAGTCTGAGAAGGCCAAGAAATGTCCCCAGCGATCACATTCCTAGTAAGGGACTGAACCAGGCTTCAAGTCCGGGAAAGTCTGTGCTCCTCAACATTGCACAGCACTGCCTCTGGCAGGGAGGACCTGAGATACAAGGAGGGTGTTGATGTGTCTATGTTGTTTGCATCATGCTCTAACATTTATTGAACACGTGTCATGTGCCGGGCACCACGCTGGGCATTTAACATGCCTTATCCCACTTAACCCTCCTACAGAGAGTATGCTGCTAATATTTGCATTGTATGGGTTGCAGAACTGTTTGGAGCAGCATGTTGTGATTGTTGCAACTAGAAATTAGGAATGACTCCCATGTCTGCGAGACATCATGGATGACCTATGGGCTTGAACCTCGGGGAAAAACTTGAGGACAAGAATGGAATGATTCTGTAGCTCAGGATGTTTTCCCCAAGGTAAGTTTCATCTCACAGAACATAAAAGCGCTGCTGATGCCTTCAAAATTACCTTGAATTGAAATACATAGAGCCCCTACTTTGGTGCTATCATCACATGGTGTAATACTGGTGATTTTGTCGTTCAGTGGGTCCGGAAAATTATGTATCACTCAAGGGCTGTGTGAAAAGTGTTCAAAACTGTCATCAGTGACTCACCCTTGGAAAAAATATCAGGTATCTTATTTAACTGGCTCATATCATTTTAAAAAGATTTTGCAGTTTACTCAAATGGTTAGTGCTTTATGTAACATTGCGCCTTTGCTACTCACTTTCCTGTAGTGCCTGTGGTATAAACAGAATTAATATGTGAAAATAGAAGACACATCTATCTAAAAAGGAATGAAAATGTATTTTCATATATAGTGTATATATTTAGCAAATACATTTCAAACTTTTTTTGTGCATCGAAATCGCCTGAGGATCTTGTTAAAGCACAAATTCTGATCTGGTAGATCCAGGGGTGGATGAGATTCTGCATTTGTGACAAGCTCCAAGATAATACCAACCCTCCTGGCCCCTAGACCACACTTTGACTAGCAAGAATATAGGTTGTAAAAATCTGAGTTAATAACCTCAAAGATCATTTGCCAAACCGCGGCAACAAGGAGTGTCAATCAACACAATTTAAACACAAATAATTAAACCAACTACAGTACCAGGGTGAACATCTAACTAAAATGTCCAACAACAATTGCACAACCACTCAGGGATCATACTTTTTGCAACTACCATGTGTTGAGTGCTTACTGAATGCCAGGCACCATACAGAGTTTGCTCTGTGGTACCCAATCATGCTGGGGTCTAAATTCAGGCAAACTGGATACAAAAAAAAAAAAAAAACAAGGAAAGGAAGAGGCCGCCCACGGCTACTGTTTATTAAGCTCTTACTCTGTGCCAGGTACTTTACAGACATTCTCCCATGTAATCCTTACAATGAAAACAGGGAAGTATTATCATTGTCCTCATTTTTCAGAACAAGAAGGCAAGATCCAGAGAAGTTAAGCCATTTCCTCAAATCGCATTGTTTTTAAGAGGGAAAACCAAGATTTTGAACCCAGAATCTGTTGAGTGATTACCTAGCTTCTATTGAATTCTGGAATGAAAACTCAGCTCCCATCCAAAGACAAGGTAAGCAGCGAGCAGAATGGGTGGAACACACACACACACACGCACATGCACACACACACACGCACACACATGTGCACACACACGCACACACATGCACACACACACACACACACACAACTGAGCTGGTCTCCTTCCCTAGCATTTGGGCTAAGAACAAGGACCTGCCAGCAAGTCCTTACTTATTCCCAGGCATCCCACAGTCTTCCAGACCATTAGGCCCCCAGCTCTGGTCCAAATCCTTATTGTTAACAGCTGTAATCATGCATCATTCAGAAAAGCCTCCTCCGAAAACCCACAGACTGGCAATTTCCTCCTGTGCCTCAAGGGATTCATTCAACCGGGTCAATCAACCAGCCATTAAAACCGGGCAAGATCACCTGCAAAGGCATTGCTAATCAGCCTTGCCTGCATAGTGGGCTCTAGCAGGTGCATGAGTATGATTTTGCAACCAGACCTTTTCAACCCTTGGGGGAGCTAGAGGTGGTTCTGGGACAGTGAGGTGGGGAAAGAAGGATTTCAAGGAATTTTGCTAGCATCAGTAATCTCTTACCTAACCCAGGAGGGGCAACAGACTAACCTCACATGTTCTGAAAATGGCGCACACATAGTGTCACTGCTATATCCAGAAATATGCTAATTGAGAGGGGACAGAACTTATGGCCATAAGGAGAAAGCCCAATGGGAACTCACAGAAGCTGATTGGATTATGTAGGTTTTGCAGCTTGATTGTGGTAGGGGGGTTGCTGTAGGAATGAGGAGAGAAGGCAGTGTGGGCTTGTTTGCATCGGGAGAAGAACTTTAAAAGACACATGCAGCAGGTGGGAAATGATGGGTTCTACTGTATTGGTCAGAAGTGAATTCTGTTATCTTGGAGGGTAGAAAGACATTACATTAACTAATAAATATTAATACATAAAATGTATTTGGCTAGAGCAAATGGCAGGCCTCCAAGCAAGATGTGTGTAAAAAAAGCAAAAACAAAACCATTGGGATTTGGAAAGAAAATATTAGAACTACTACTAATGTTTACTTTTACTTAGAAATTAAGAGGGAAATTAGCTTTATTGCTATCTAACAAGAGGTAAGTATACAGTGTATAAATGAATATGAATACATTTGGGTACATCATCAAACATTTTTCCTGGTAGGAATGAGATTCCTTAGTCAGTAAGATCATTTATATATGAATCTGTGTGTTTGGAAATACTGTAAATGTTATGTTGGTAGAAAGAAAATATACAAGAATTGATAAATATGGTGTTTTAGATATTTATATAATGAAACATTAGACAGCCGTCAAAATGAATAAACTGGATTTGGATAAATCTTAAACAAAATGCCAAATGAAAAAGCAAGCTGCAGAATAATGTGTTCAGTGAGATTCCATTAATTTATTCTTTAAAGACATACAAAATTGTATTCTGTGTCATTTATTAGAATACATGGAAAGGATATAACATCATGGTTAAAGGGGGCACTCACTAATTTCAGAGTAGTGGTCAACGCCTAGGAGAACATGAGCGATATGAGATTAGGAAGACTACAAAGGAATTTCTGAACCAAACATTAACATCTGTTCAGTCTGGAAGATGGGACATGGCTGCTTGTGAGTTTGTTAAATGAATCTATACTTTTCTGCATGTTCAAAATATTTTCCAATAACCAAAGAAACGAAATGTGCTAAATTGGTGGGCTGAGAAGAACATATCCCAGACAGTTAGATGAAGACACTGAGTGGGGAAGCTGAAGAAAGTTTACTTTCTTGGCACCCCAGAAGCAAGGTGAGCCAAAAACACATTGTTCAAGCAAGGGAAGTGGAGGCTGCAGCCGAGACCACACTGTGTCTGCCACGTTGTGGAGTTGCGGGGCTCTCTCCTCCTGCTCATTGCGTCATAACGAGCAGAGCCACATGAAAATGAAAATCAAGTCATCATGAGCAACGTGACATGTGATCCTGTGAGCCCCGTGTTTGGGGATTCAGGGGAGTTTGAGAAGAATATGAAAGAACGACAAAAACTGAGCTCACAGGGGCTGGCTAGGCCAGTGGTTCTCAACCACAGCTGCATATTAGCAATGCTGGGCTACTTAAACATGCCTGCCCCCTCCGCAGACCAACTGGATCAGCATCTCTGGGGCTGGAGCCCTGGCATAGGCATCTCATGTACAGTTCCCCAGATATTCCAAAGTGCAGCTTGAGCTGAGAACCGTGGGTTACAGTGCAGGTTCCAGGGCTCTGTAACCACAGGTTTTGTCTGTTTTTATTTCTCCTGGCCTGGTAACAGCTAATGTAATTGGTGGTTGCCTTTCTGCTCAGACGAAAATGGGAAGTAAAGTCAATGGCCCTTGAAAAAAATCATATGATTCGGTGGCCCTGTTTTCAAAATTAGGAAACGAAGGTCCTGAAACAAGAAATACCTTGACCCGAAGACACACAGCTAATAGTATTATAGTAGATCCGAGATCTAAACACTAATTTTCTGAGACCATTTTGAAATTAAAGAACATTCTATTAATAAGAGTTTATTTTCTGCAGCCGATAACGTTAGCCTGAACTGGCTTGAGAAGGGGTTGCCGAGTCGACCTTCTTTTAAGTACAAAAAAATTTATAATTATCCTAATTGTATGAAAATGAGAGCTTCTCAAACATGTGAAGAGTCATAAAAACATCTTGTTCAGTTAACTATTTTACGTATTGCCACTGCGATCTTGTTTTTAACATAAATTTATTTTATTTTCGAGGGAGTGTTCGGTCAGTAATAAAAAGCTCTAAACTACCCTGTGTTTGAATGGGCATGCATTAAAATTATTGGAAGCCAAATTAATAAGGTTCTGAAGGACTCTTTAGTCTGAAAGAGAGGCTGGGAATAGAGGGAGCTCAATAATAAAAATCCAATAATATTAATAGTAATAGCAAACACTTATTATTAATAGCACTTCCTGGGCACTCTTCTTAGCACTTTAAGTGATGGGGTTGCCAGAATTAGCAAATAAAAATACTGAGCACCCAGTTAAATTTGAGTTTCAGATATACAACAAATAATTTTTTAGTATAAGTATGTTCCTGTATTTTTTTCTTTGCTGATTCTGTCAACTCTATTACGTGAATTAATACCACTTCATCTTTACAACCCTACAAGGTAGGTTTGATTATATTTTCCATGATGCAGATGAGAAAATTGACACAGTAAGTGTCGGGTAAACTTGTCCGAAGTGACAAAGCTACTGTGTGGCAGAGCTGGGAATTGAACCCAGGAAGTCTGGCTCCGGAATCTGTGCATTTAACCACGATGATACACTGCCTCTCTTAGGAGGTAAGGTGGAAGTCATTCAGCAACTGTTCAGTCAGCAAACATTTACTCCGGGTCTGGGGCACTTGCTGACCTCCAGATGCCCCCCTCCTCACGTCCACAGATTCGGACGCAGGAGCACCAGTCGTGGATCCTTGTCGTCTGTTGAAGATGATGAACCTGGAGTTTGTGACCCTCCAAACGAGAGCATCTCTAGTGCTTCATGATCCTCCATCCCAGCTGCCCACGAAGATTGGTCACCATGGGAAGTTGCGACTCTGTTGGTGTGGCACAGAGCTCACTGAGGAAGTCACCGCAGGAGCCCGGGTGGAGGCTGCGGTGCCTCCCAGCTCTAACTTGATGTGATGATAAAAGTGCAAACACGTGGTGGAAACACTCCCAAGGAGGCTAGGGATTAAAAAGGAGTAAGATCCATAATGTCCCTTCATGATAACGGACCTTCCCCTCACCTGACATCTGAACACTCACTTTTGCATCGGTTCATACAACATAAGTACACTGAGAACCTACTGTGAGCTTGGTGGGAGATACACAGAATTAATGACAATGTAGATTCGTACCTGGGAAGGAGCACGGCATTCAGGAAGACTGTGCTTTGATCCTCAGTCGGATGTTCCAACTTCTCCGCTCTACCCAACCTGCCGTTCAGATAATCAGGACCAGAATTCCAATTTTATTTCTCAAACCCACCTAGAGTTACAGCAGCTGCCTAGGCAACACCCATGCTGCACATTTCTCTTGCCTGCCTGCCTTCTTTCTTGTAAAGCTTACCTGTTCTATGTCGCAGTCCCTCCAAAGCTCTCCAGGAATCTAGAACCCAAACGGTGACTTTATTCCAGCTACTACGTGAATACCTGACTTGATTTTAGCCACTGCTGAAGAACTTGTCCTCAGGGCAGAGAGCAGGGGTCGGGTGGTGTCAGGACCTTCCTTTCGTGGACTCCTGGGATTCTGCATCTCCCAGTCAGCCTTTGTAGGGCACTCTGAGTTAGACATGAATTATTGAAGCCTCAGAGTTATTAATGCCCATCTTTCATTTATTTAAAAAATGCCAAGAAGGTGCTGGATGCTGGGCTAGATCATGGGAAAACAAGGCTGTCGGAGTCAGACAGGTCCCTGTCTGCATGGGGCTTATTATCCCTCTAACTAAGTCCAAATGACACAGCTTCCTCCTAGTCAATATGGTACAGGCAGAGAATCGTAGGTTTAATTGCAACTTTTCCTAAGGCAAAAGGGACAAACGCATGTCCCACCATAACTTCTACTCTAACACAACATACAAGCAGCACCACCTTGGTGGCAGGAATGTGGGCCACAATGCTGAGATGTGGGACATTTGAGACCACAGAACTTGTCCCTTGGAACAGACTCTGGTCAGCCCCTCACCCCAGTTCTCAGCATTCATTAAGCACCTCCTGAGATGATAACTGTGTTAGTCCGTTTTGCATTGCTATACAGGAAATACCTGAGGCTGGGTAATTTATAAAGAAAAGAGGCTTATTTGACTGATGGTTCTGCAGACTATACAAGAAGCATTGTGGCAGCAGCTCCTTTTGGTGAGGGCTTTAGGGAGCTTCCTATCAAGGTGGAAGGTGAAGGGAGAGCAGGTGTATAATAATGGAATTGTTTCCTTAAGAGAATAACATCTAAATGGGGAGAGCGGGAGCAAGAGAGAGAGGAGGTGGCTCCAGGCTCCTTTAAACAACCAGCTCTCCATGAACTAATAAAGTGAGAACTCTATTGCTGGGAGAACACCCAGCCATTCATGAGGGATCTGTCCTCATGATCCAAACACCTCCCGCCAGGCCCCACATCCAACACTGGGGATCAAATTTCAACATGAGAGTTGGAGGGGGCCAAACATCCAAACCGTATTGAGCAAAGCTCAGCCAACTTGGCGATAAGCTCTGACCCCATCAGACTGACCAGCCTCAGGCCACAGTGGTCAGGCTTCTCTCTCCCACCTCAGTCTATCACAGGATACCCTGGGAAGGGCGTGTCCTCTGGCCAGGTGCCTTTGTACCCTGAACAAAGAGCTGTAGGCTGTCTACTGGTCATATTCCCATAACTGTGCAGCAGGTCCTGCTTTAAAGAAAGACCTGGACAGCTCACCTCTACCTCTGCGTCTACCACCACCATCATCATGATCATCATCATCTTCACCGTCTTGAAAGAAATGCCATGACCATACTGACAAGTTAACCTCAAAGAAAGTAAAGAAAGATCCCCACTTCCCTGCTACTGCCTAGCAAGCTTCATCCGCTGAGCCCCAGCTTCCACCTCGTATCTGAAGGGCTTGAGGAATTCCTGGAGTGAGATGTGACCATGGGGGTCAAACTCATTTCTTCAGGGAGCAGAGCTGCTATGATGGATGCATAGATCAGGCAGAAATGAAACGAGTAGGGGAGGATCGCCCCGAGGAGAGTGGGCTTTCCCCCATCTGCTTGGCAAGCCGCCCGTATTTCACGGGTCTACTGATGTCAGTGCAACCCACAGGTTGTGACTTTAATGGATGTGCCTTGCTGGTGTCTGAACATTGCAAGCTGCCTGGGACTCACTCTCTTGCCATTTAACTCTCGAAAATATTGGCCGAATTCCTTCCCCCGCCACATGCACGCAGACACACATTCACGAGTATACAGACACACAGACACACTCACATCGGATACAGTCACTCGAGTGCACTTTGGATACACAGAAACCCATACATACACAGATGACCAGAGTCGAATGTAACAATTATTTATCAAGCACACACTGTATGCTGAGCCCTGTTCTAGGTATTGAGGCTACCGCAGTTAACAAGACTGATAATAAAATGAATCCTCATGAAGTATACATTTTGGCTGGAGTGGTGATGGGGCGAAAATGACAAATAAGTAAAATATGTGAGTTGTTGATAAGTGAAAAAAAGAAAAATAAAGCAAAGAAAGGGGACAAGGAGTGATGAAGAGGTGGTTTTCATTTTGGATAGCACTTCTTGGGCTTTTACTTTGCACCAGGCCCTGTACTAACTCTTTTCACATCCAGTAACATATACCCATCCACGTACCCTTATATCTTGGTGGTACAGGTATTATAACTATCCCATTTTGCAGATAAGAGAGAGATTAAGTACCTTTCCCCAGGCCACACGGAAAGTCAGTGGCAGAGCTAAGATGTAAACTAAGACAGTCTACCTCCAGAGCCTGTGCTCTGAATCATTATACACCAAACCGTGTTGATACAGGGATGTCCCCAGTAACAAATGAAGATTCACACCTCAGCCAAACATACAGGTGTGCAGTACACAAATACAAGCATGCAAACAGATACAAACGAATGCAGTGACATACATATGCCTACATGAAGGCGCATACACATATAACCTCATGCGTGAGCGCTCACACATGCACACACACAGACCCCCCTGGGCAGGTGAAAAGCAGACGCTACTCCCCGCCTCCTTCCCCTCCTTCCGCCTTGCTGCGTCCGTGTGTATGTGACATGCTGCAGGCTGCAGCCCCGACTCACTCACACACTGGAATCCTGGCAATTTCCCTCCTCCCTGAAACAGCCAGCACAGTCAATGCAAGCTCATTACTGTGACTGACAGGGTGAAGATAACCCGGCAGAATAGTGGCAGCCACCTTGACAGAGGGGCAGGAGGAAGGGGACAGAAAGGAGACTGTCAAGCCACAAACTAAGCAGATGTCATTTTATATATGGGATATGGATGGAAGAGCAGAGATGGCTACTGCTCTTGCAATCATTACCAGCAGGGGACGAATCTGCTAGTAAATAATTTAGCCCATGAACATTTCTTTTCCAATGAATGTGCCAAATGTCCTCCCCTTTCTCATCCCCTCAAATCCTCCCAAACAGAGCGTCCTTTCTTCGCAGCTTACTGGTGATGATTGGTATTAGAGCCCATAGAGATTATTCACTGGATCCAACCTACCCCGACCCCATTTCACAGGGGACTAAACTGAGGTATGTGGAGGAGAAGTTTATTTATCCGAGATGACCGGAGCCAATAGGAGAGAACAAAATTAAAACTGGAATTTCAAGACTCCCAGGCTGGGTTTTTATAGTGGAATTATTTCCTTAAGAGAACAACATCTAAATGTTCCTTTAATGAATGCATGATGCAAAGTGATTGGTAGAGGGGCAAGAACAAGCCCACTTCTGTTCTCACTTCTTTTTCATTCCCTGTTAATCACTCTGATGTCTTATTAGCTTTAACATGTGATTAGCATGTGATATGTATTTAGTGTTTTTCATATGCAGTGCTTTTCATGCACCTCACACACATTATCTCACCTACTCTGCACCACAATCCCAGGAAGTAGGAACTATTATTATTCCCATTATCCAGATTAACAGACTGAGGTCTCTGGAGGTTGTGTACACTGTCCAAAGCCACAGCTCTTGTGTATGGGTCCAGAATTTAAACCCAGAGTTTTTCTGACTCAAAACCTTGTGTTTCTAGCCACCAACTTATACTGCTTCCTCCAAAGAGTCATGGTTAGGGACACAAGTTTTGGAATCAAACCTTGGTTAATATCTGGCTCTGTTGCATGTTGCTGTTCTGTGATGTTGGGAAGATTGCTACAGATCTAAGTCTCCTTTTATTTAAAATAGCGAGTACTGCCACATTTTCAAAGTTAAAACACACACTGTTTTCACATTTTTAAAATGTTTCTGAAATGTGACATACAATTGACTTAGACCTTTAAAATGTTAGTTTTCCCCTCTTCAGTTTTTGAATTGATGGTGCATCTTATAATGCATGGCATCTTAGAATAGAGAAGGTAAAGCAGTAAGACCTCACCTGTGTAAGACAACTGATTAGGTTTAAATTTGCATTGGGTTTAATTCTTGATTGGTTACAGAGAGACTTCATTCATTCCTTGGTTCATCAAATATGTGCTGAGTGCTTGCTACACAGCAGGCATTGGACTGGACAGTAAGATGTGATGCTAAACAAGACAAATTATTAATAAAGTACTGTCCTTCTGGAAACTTTCATTTAATGGGAGTAATATTCTTTAGAATGGTTACAAAAGTAAAGCTTTTAGACTTAGATTTAATGTCCATTAAAGGGACATCAGGGGAAATGGCATAGTAAAGACTCCAAAAAAAAAAAAATCTGCTCTTTCATATAAGCAATGGAAACCCTAAAATTGAAAAAAAAATGTCAAAATCAGCTTTTTCAAAACTCTGGAAATTAACCAGATGCTTATACAAATTCAAGGAGGATTTATTCAAGAAAAACAGCTAAATAATGCTAGGAATAGAGAGATCTGTGGCATTCTAACTTGCCCATTTCTCATTCCCCTCCTGAACTCCATGGTAGCCTAGAAAACCAGCAGTCTGAAATCGTGGTGAAAACCAGGAGGCTTGCGGTCATTGGAAGGGACAGAATGAGTGTGGAGCTCTCTAAAAGCACGATTCTCAGATATTGTCATTATTGATCTGTCTGACAGTTCCCTGGAAACACTCACTCACGAGGCTTGTATTTATTTGACCTGATTCAGAGCTTCCTCTGTGTGAACAATCTTTTCCCCAGAGACATTTGTCAAAAACAATAAGCACTAATTGTTGAACATAGCAACTGCCTGAGGCAGCAATAAAAACTTGAGAAAACAAAAAGCTGACCAAGAAAACTTAAAAGGAAAAGGAAAAGAATGAGATGTCCATGGAGAGTTTTGAAAATCTCTGACACGTTCCTGAGAATCTCGAAGGCCACGCACATATGTAAGACTGCATTCATTCCCAGAGATAGGCACGTGCTCAGGGTGGGATGAGAAGACCCTACATTTTCACTGAAGGCTGACTTTGGTGCTCTGCACAAGCAGGAATTGAGAGCTAAGGCAGAGTTGTAAAAAAGAGAGAAGTCTCAAATATAATTAAGAATGAAAGTGAGGACATCACTTCTGATCTTATAGAAATTATAAGAATCATAAGGGAACATTATGAACAATTGTATGCCAACAAATTAGAAAACCTAGATGAAATTGGAAAGTTTCTAGAAAGACATAAATTGCTGACACTGACTCAAAAAGAGGTTTAATTAGCAAGAAAAAAAAAATCGCACAAAACAAGTCTCAGACCCAGATGGTTTCACTGGTGAATTCTACCAAATGCTATAAAAAGAAATAAAAATAAACCTTCACAAAGGATCCCAGAAGAGGAAGAAGAAGAATAAAAAGGAGGAGGAGGAGGAAGAGGAAGAAGAAGGTGAGAGAATACCTTGTAATTCATTCTATTAAGCCATTGCTATCCTGATACCTAAATCAGACAAAGACACAACAAAAAATGAAAAGTGCAAACCAATGTCTCTTATAAATATAGATGCAAAAGCTTTCAAAAACACTAGAAAACCATATTCAGAAAACTATAAAGAGAATTATACACCATGAATTATACCACGAACATAATGTTGGTTAAATATATAAAAATCAATCAACGTAATATACCATACAATAGAATTGAGGACAAAACCCCCATGATTATTCCAATAGATCTAGAAAAAGCATCTGAGAAATTCAATCTTCTTTCATGATAAAAACATCTGATAAACTAAGAATATAAGGGAACGTCCAGAACCTGATAAAGGACATCTTATGCAAAACCCACAGCTAACAACGTGCTTAATGGTAAAAAGCTTGAACACTTTTTTCCAAAGATCAGGATCAAGACAAGGATGCCCACTGTTGTCGTTTCTGTTCAACATTGTACTAGAGTTGTTAGCCAGGGCAATTAGGCAAGAAAAAGAAATGAAGGGCATCCAGATATAAAAGAAAGCAGCAAAACTGGCATCTGTTTGCAGATGACATGATTTTATATACAGAAAATTCCTAAAGAAATAAGTTTTTTAAAAAAATTGTTAAAGCTAGTAAATTATTTCAGCAAAGTAACAGAGTACAAGATCAATATGCAAAAATTCATTCTTTTTCTATAAACAAGCAATGAGCAATCCAAAAAGGAAACTAAAAAACCAATCTCATTAGCAATAGCATCAAAAGCAATAAAATACTTAAGAAATTTGACAAAAGAAGTACAAAGGCTGCCCTGAAATTATCCAACCATTGTTAATATAATTTTTCATATTACATGGCTGGATACTTTCTGGACAGCCCTCGTATAAGACTTGCACACTAAAAACTGTAATACGTCATGGAAAACAACTAAAGAAGACCTAAATAAATGAAAAGATACCCTGTATTCATGGATAAGAAGACTTATTATTGCTAAGATAGCAATACTCCCCAAATTGATCTGAAGATTCAACCTAATCCCTATCAAAATCCTAGCTCCCATTTTTGTAGCAGTTGACAAGCCGATCCTAAAATTTATATGGAAATATATGAGGCCCCAAATAGCCACTACAATCTTATAAAAAAAAAAAAAAAGGAACAAAGTTGGAGGATTCGCATTTCCTGATTTCAAAAGTTACAGCAATCACAACAGGTACCAGGCTGATGGAAGAAGTCTGTCTGGGACATCAATGATTGTGTTGCCAAGGACAAAAAGAGGAGGTAGAATACCAGATAATGACTCTTAAAACGTCTGCTCATAATTGTTCCACAATATCTTAGTCCACATTTCATTGGCATAAGCAAGTCCTGCGGCAAAGCCTGATATCAATCAGCACAAATGTATAATCCTCCCTTAGGGAGGCGCGGTTAATATTTTGAGCAACAACATGCCCAGGGAATATTTTAGACAGAGTGGTGGTATAATAACTTGCGAGCCTAGTCACTCCTGGAGCCTGACTAATTTTCTGGCAGAGCCCTTAGAAAATGTGAAGAAGATGTCAACACATTTATTAATATATGACTACATGCTTCTCAGAAGCTGTATATTTGGAGCCAGGTGGGGAATCCCAGGTCAGCCCACCCACCTCCCTAATGTATCTGAGGTCATTTCAGTGTGTACCTCTATAACTAGAGGTGGTTTTTGTTTTTTGTTTTTCAGAAAGCCCAGGAGACATTTAAGTTGCAGAAAATTGAAAACAGGACTGTGCCTATGAGCAAGCAGCTTGATTTGTTTTAGGCTGATTAAAAACTAAATGTCTGTTTCTAGGGACAGAGCTGAAAGAATATTTTTTATTGTGTAAGTGATAGGGTCTTTATATCAAAAAGGCAGATTCCAAAAGGCAAAGTTAATCAGAAGAAAGCTTTCATGCTGCCTCCATCCTCCCAGGAGGCAGGGGAGAGAGAAGGGTTAAAAGCATTTTACCACCCAGCGAGAGCACATTATGTACCAGTGGTGGAGAGTAGGGTGAGTCCCCAAAGCTGGACCTTGCCTTGGATGGTCAGGGAATAAAGATCTCTTCTCCCAGCATGGACAACAATGGCAGCCTTCTGGGCAGTGTGCTGTTGCTCAGGGTTCCCAGGAAAGAAACCTATGGGCTGATCCCTTTATGGGGCAAGTTGAGTATTCAGAGCAACCAAGTACTCAGGGATAAGCTGCTCAGGTGCTAATGACCCATCAATTCTTTTTTATTGTGTTGCCTAAAGCCAATCATTCATTTACATTTCAAACATCCTATTTGTTCTTAATGCCTCATTAACTTGCAGAGAGGGGAAAGCAAGAATTGTCCATATATATATATATATATATATATATATATATTTTTTTTTTTTTTTTAACCTGGACTGCCAGGCCTCGCTGAATTTAGAGCAAAGCTAGGATACCTGACTCTATGATACCCACAGGTTTGGGTCCGTACCACTTTTAATATGTTAATGAAATGTAAAAACACATATGTGGTTCTCTAAGGTACAAATGTATTCTCAAGGTCTGTTGGTTTCACTGACTGTGAAAAAAAGTTCCTACTCAGGATGTAACTCAATGATATTCCCTCTTGGAAATATCCTTTCTGGATGAAAAAAATATATATCCTCATCACGGGAATTGGAGACATCTGATTCTGCAAGCCTACAGATCTAGGACAGATAATGTCTCAGGTCTTATATCACTTAGGGACAGAACTTAAACTGATTTAGGTCAAGGGAAGTATTTAATGACCCTCATATCTGAACAATAGACCTGAACAGTTCAGGGATTGTTCTGATATGGCTACTTCAGGTATGACTGGTTCCAGACACTCATATAATGTCCTGCTAACTTGGTCTCTTGCCCTTTCTGGGCTCCGTTTTACTTTGTGTTGGTTTTATTCTCAGGCAGGCTCTCTCTGCATGGTGGCAGGATGCCCTAGCATAAATAGAGTGCCTACCACCAAATAGTCAACCAAAGTTTCTGGGTTGCATTATTAACCCTGCTGAGTCCTGTGCCCAGCGCTGAAATGACCACTGTGTCCAGGAAGATGCAATGCTCTGATCTTTATTTTTCAATTTTTATTCTTTTTTGAGACAGTCTTCCTCTGTCACTGGCTAGAGTGCTGTGGCATCAGCCTAGCTCACAGCAACGTCAAACTCCTGGGCTCAAGTGATCATCCTGCCTCAGCCTCCCAAGTAGCTGGAACTACAGGTGTGCACCACTACACCTGGCTAAATTTTTTATATGTATATATTTTTAGTTGCCTGGCCAAATTTCTTTTTTAGTAGAGATGGGGTCCACTCTTGCTCAGACTGGTCTTGAACTCCTGAGCTCAAGCAATCCTCCCACCTTGGCCTCCCAGAGTGCTGGGATTATAGGCATGAGCCACCGTACCCGGCTGCCGTGCTCTGATTTACTGGCCCTTGTTCACATGCCTAGAGTGGAGTCGACACACCTGAACCATATGGAGAAATTGTGAGTTGAGTCTGTTATCCACAGCACTTATCATATTAGTATATAATGTGCTTTACAGATATTTTTTCCTAACTTTCTATTCTGGACTTTGAGCAGCACAAGGACTTGGGCTCTGTAATATGTCTCTATAAACCCAGTGTCTAACACAATGTCTGAAACATGAGGGTGCTCAATAATTGATCACTATTGAACATGAATGGGCGTCCAGTAATGATGCAATAAATTAAAGGGACCCCATGTATTGTAATTACCTCATCTGGGGTCCGTTCCATGGCTCAAAAATATTTGTTGAGTAAATCAGTAGTTAGTTCCTCTGGGGATAGAAAGTATATCTGATTCAGTGTTTGTATTCTCAGCAAAGTACACATTTAGTGACCAATAATGCTTGTTAAATAAGCAAACAGTTGAGTGACTGAGTGAGCTGTAAGTTCCATCACTCGAGGGATCCCACCTCCTTCATATCTCAGTTCCCTGCGGGGCTCCAGTGAGCCCCACTGTCTAGGGACCTGGGACGCCTCCAGCCACCCCCCCACCCCCACCCCTCGGCTGGACAGCTTCTCCTCACCTGTTCCCCAAGGTTGTCCAGAGAACGGGAGCCATGGCAAGAATGTCGTGAGTCTGAACGCGAAGAAGAGTCAAGGAGGAGACAAATGAAGAGTTCACTGCAAGTTCACGTCTATCTTATTTTGGAAGGAAGTAGGAAAGGAGAACAACATTTTCATGAATAATATGGCTTATTAAAATGCTTGCTCTCTCCGATGGTGATTAAGATGGATGCGGCATCATACTGACTTTCGGAGGGAGTGGGAGTACAGCTGACAATTTTCCCATCAGAGTTTTTCATGAAGACGGTGCAACTCCCAGGTCCCCCTCACTTCCCTCCTCCTGCTCCAGCCTTCCTCTCCTGCACAGCTTCTGGCTGCTTCGAGGCACTGGGGGAGGAATTCATCAGGGGCTGACAAGTGGCAAATGACGTTCGCTTCCAACTATATTAAAAAAAAAAAATTTGAACACAGCAGGCCTGGTGCCTCCTTCCCTCTCCCTGTTCCCAGACCCTGTGCCTAACAACAGTGCCCGGATCCTGGTAGGCACATGGTACCCTGAATCATTCTGTGGGGGCATCTGTCATTTTAGGCTGTCCCACACCCATTTCCTCTTCTTCTATTACCAAATGCCTTTCTTTTCTTTTGCAGAACCACTCCCTTACCTCAATGTATGTAGTTCTGGAGGTTCAAAGAACTAATTTTGTAGCATTCTTAAAATACTCTCTTGCTCAATTAATGTTAGCTATCGTTATAGCTAATATTATATTCCGTCATAATTCATGAAACACCCATGAAACAGGATACCATAAATAAAGGCATTTTCAGAGTTTACAAAAGAGCTCTTTTAAATTAAAACATTATAACCAATCTTTTTAAAAAATTAAATAAGCGTAAGAGTTGGAAGATAAAATCAAGAACGTCTCAGAGGAAGTAGAACCAAAAGACAAGGTATAGACACAGACACATACAAATGTTTAATTTGAGCATCAGTCTAAGAGGTTCAATATTTTCATTAAAAAGAGTCCTCAAAAAATAGAACAGGTATACAAAGGAAAGGAAATTATCAAAGATAAAAAAATGAGAAAAATTTTCAGGTTTGAAAAACATTTTTTCAGATGAGAAGATGCTTTTTCTAACCCAATGCTAAGCATGAAAAAAAATTTTTTTAAATGTCAAATCAAGACATATCATCATTAAGTTTTCAAAGAAAGAGGGTAAAGAGAAAAATGTTAAATAGTTTAAACAAGAAAAACAACAGATAATGTACAAGTGTTGGAAATCACTATGGTATTGGATTACTCACAGTTACGTTAGAAACTAGAACACATTGCAGCAGTGATTTCGAAATTCTGGCTAACGATGATTTCCAGATTAGGACTCTATCTCTATTTAGATTACAAATTAAGCATTGGGGGAGCTTAGGTTGTTTTTTTTTTTTTTAAATTTACAAGTTCTCAGAAAGCTGCTGAAGAATGCATTTCACCAACATGAAGAAATAAACCAAAAGATAGAAAAATAAGGTTCCTAAGGAAGGGATCCAAGCAGAGAACAGAGACAAAGGTGATATCAAGAGTAGATTTGAAGGATGTGTTCCAGCTCTATCCAGGACTATACAAGGGGTGCTATATCACCACTGTTTCTTAAAGCTGAGTAGTACTCCATGGTATACATATGCCACATTTTATTAATCCACTCATGTATTGATGGACACTTGGGTTGTTTCCACATCTTTGCAATTGTGAATTGTGCTACTGTAAACATTCGGGTGCAGGTGTCTTTCTTATAGAGTATCATTTGTTCTTTTGGGTAGATGCCCAGTAATGGGATTGCTGGATCAAATGGTACTTCTACTTGTATCTCTTTAAGGTATCTCCATATTGCTTTCCACAGAGGTTGCACTAGTTTGCAGTCCCACCAGCAGTGTATGAGTGTTCCTATCTCTCCGCATCCACACCAACATTTATTGCTTTAGGACTTTTTGATAAAGGCCAGTCTCACTGGAGATAAGTGATATCTCATTGTGGTTTTGATTTGCATTTCCCTGATGATTAGAGACGTTGAGCATTTTTTCATATGTAGGAGAGTCCCTAGATGTCAGCTGTAGAAGTAGCTGCAGAGGGCAACTAACATAGATTAGAGCAGAGAAATGGGACACCTTGAGAGACATGAATAGAATGTCCCCAAGAAAACAGTGGAACCAATAGAATAACTAATTCATTTCACTATAAGCAAAAGTGCTAAAAGGATTTGTAGTGTTCTGTGGAGAGTGTGAAGTAATTTATATGTAGAAAACGAAACAAATTAAAAAATATGGCAATTATCAACTCCAGGAAAAACATAAAATTATATAACTGAGAAAAGATAATAAAAATATACCCAAATCCTCAAGGCAAGAGTGTGTGTAAAATACAAGATTGTAATACACAGATATTTAAAAAAAGGAATGAGGCAGATCTTATGCGGAATGATCTTTAAAATATATTTTAATAATATCTTAGGTTAAAAAAAATAAGGGGGCAGACCAGCATGCTACCATTTATGGAGAGAGACAGAGACAGAGAGAAAGAAATACGTATTTATATGCCATGTATAGGTAGACCATCTCTGGAAAGACGAACGAGAAACTATTCATAGTAATAGGGATGTCCTTTGAATCCTAGAACTGGGAAGGGCATTGGGAGAAACTTACTTTAAGTGTAATATTTGATTCTGATTTTTTACAATGTACATGTGTTTCTGGAATACTATTCAGCTTTAAGAAACAATGGTGATATAGCACCTCTTGTATACTCCTGGATAGAGCTGGAATGCATTCTACTAAGTGAAGCATCCCAAGAATGGAAAAACAAGCACCACATGTACTCACCATCAAATTGGTATTAACTGATCAACACATAAGTGTACATATAAGAATAACATCTACTGGATGTCGGGCAGGGGGGAGGTGGGGGAGGGAACCGGTATATGCATACACAAAGAGTGCAATGCGCACCATCCGAGAGATGGACATGCTTGAAACTTGGACTCGGGGTGGGGGCGGGTAAGGGCAACATACGTAACCTAAACATCTGTAGCCTCATAATATGCTGAAATAAAAAAAAAATGTGCATGTGTTTCCTACTTTTCTGAAAAAAAAAATGACAAAAGTTAGGAAAGGAGAAGAATCTATGCCTCCCTCCAACTGGTTTATATATTCAGAAATTTTCGAGTTTGGCAAGAGATATTAAATGTCTAATTAAATTCCATTCTTCTGTATTCATAGGCAAATCCTAAAGTTCAAAAACTTCAGGATAGGAACTACACAAGATCAGAGACCATCCGGGACAGACGGTAAAGATTTCAAGCTCTCCTCCTATGGTTCCTCGCTCCATCCCTCTTGAGTATGTTTGTGGTGATAGCGTTGGGTGATGGAGGCTGGGAAATTATCTCCGTTTTGCATCTTATAAGGTGATTGTGAAAACGCTTCTGTTTGGTCAAGTGCTATGGTCTAGATGTGGTTTGTTTGGCCCCACACAGTCTCATGTTGAAATCTGATCCCCAGCGGGGGAGGTGGGGCCTGGTAGGAGGTGTTTGGATACTGGGGGCAGATCCCTCATGAATGGCAGGAGGAATTCTCAGTTCCAAGGAGAACCTGGCATCTTCCTCTCTCTCTCTCTCTCTTTCACACACACACACACACACACACACACACACACACACACACGCACGCGCGCAAATGTATGGTTCTCCCTTAGGGAAGGGCAGTAAACATTTTGAGTGATAATATAATATGGGCAGGTGATATTAAATATTTTAGACAGAGTGATGGCATAATGATTTGGGAGTCTAGTCACTCCCGGAGCCTGACATTATGTTGTACACCTTAAATATATACATTGGAAAAAAGAGAAAAAATATTTCATTTTCTGGAAGTACCACAGTTTATCCGTTCATCTATTGGGGGACATAGCCCTTGTATTGCATGAAATTAGGTCTCCATTTTACAGCCCAGTGACTACAGCGTAGAATCAGCAGGCAGCAGCATTCCAGGTCACTTGGAAGTCAAACAGGTGTGAAAATGATTAACACAAAGGTCGGGTCTTAGGTCTCTAAAGTCTCAACTCACTGCATGAAGAGGTTAAAGAAACAAAACCAAATCACTCGGATGCTGCAATTGGCCTGGAAATCACAATGCAATATCTCCACTTGTCAATAATCACTGAAAAGTTCCATTTGCCCCCAAAGGGTTGAGCCACTTCCCTGGGATGGCTGCTCTTGGAAATTCTAATCCCAGAAATATATTCCATTCTTCCTTCTTATGTCTACCTACTTCTAAGGACAATACTGGGTTAGGCACTTGGCTTAAAGGGGTCTTTGAAGACCCCAATTGGTGAGTGCAAATGATAAAACTTAAAAAGAACGTCAGAATGCTTTGCCTTGGTTTGCTGAAGACTGAAATAAGCAGAACTTAAATACTATATTTTTTTACTTTTTCTTTTTTTTCTGTACTGAGCCTAGAACTAAAAGGGATTTTTTTCTCTCTCTCTATCTTTTTATAAGACACAGGTAAACCAGAAGCAAACATGCATTTTCTAAGATCAGTGAAGCAAGACATCAGAATATTCTCCAAATCACACCTGAACTGAACCTATATTTCATCTAGCTGGAGTCTAAATTAGGATCCAGACATGGAATTGTTTTACCCAATTCAGAGAGCCAACGCAAAGTGTTTCTTGGGTTTCTATCTCGGCTCAGTTATTGTTACGGTCTGATTCTGTCTTGCTGGTTCTCTGCACCTTGGTGGCTGGCTGTCTTTGTCCCTCTCTGTCTCTGTCTGTGATCTTTCTCCCTCTCCCACGGCCTTCCTCTGAAATGCCTGCCATGCAAAGCCACCTTTAAGAGGGGACAGCCTGAGCTTGAAGTCACCCCCTGTCTCTACCTTCACTCCCATCTGTCAACGTGCTTAGAAGGGTACCTGGCATGTAACAAGCATGTTATGGTCATTCACTATTATTATTCCCCGTATGTGTGTAGTCTGCTTTTCCAGGTAGTTTCTGGGACCAGCACACAGGGTGACACCGCAGACTGGAAAGAAAAGACTTTGTGAGACAGAGGCTGTATGAGCTGACGAAAGGAGATAAAGACCTAGGCCAGTTCTCTCAGCTGTACGTCTCTCCTGACATGTTTTGTGAGAGGCGATCTGAGATATCTCAGAAGATCGCAGGGCATGCACCTGGCATAGCCTGATTCTCATAACACTTGGGTTATTGAATCTCCACCCCAACCACAGCAATCTGTGAAAGCAAGAGTGCAAGAATTTTGAGAAGAGAAAAGGAGGAAAGAGAGAGACCACATGAGAAAGAACATAAGAGAGAAGGAGAAAGAGGTTGAGAATTAAAAAGAGAAAAAAAATTGATAAGAGTAATAGTAAAAGCAAGAGAAGGGGAGAGAGAGAGAGCTTGTTTGAGATTCACTGAAACCATATACCAGTGTGCTCTGCTGAATAGAGTGAGATCAACCTGCATCCTTGGAAAAAAGATGCTACCGTCTGCATTATTGCTCCTTGTAATAAATTGCGCTCTGTGCAAGTCTGTTATCTGTCCGATTCAGATTTGGTATAATTCACTGTGCTCAGTGAATTCACAGGCCTCAGTTTCCAGCTGAGGTGCTGCCTTTGTAAGCAGACGTGTAGCTCAGTACAGCTCAGCACAGCAATGATTTGGCTCCTTAGCAACTGAAAGAAGTTAGGCGAAAGAAAAGAAAACAAAGCACATGATGTTACAGAGTGAAAGCAAAGAGATATCGAAGTATTTAATTTGGAAGCAACAAACAAAAACCAACCCCCAACAAATCCATGCCATGCCATCTGCAATCAATATGCATCATTACAGTTACGCAGATGGCTGGGTTCTGGGAGACTTCCAAGCCAGTGGTTCTCAACCTTAGCTGCACACTGTAAATACCTGAGAGCTTTAAAAAAATGATCTCAGTGTCCAGGTGAGAGTGTGGGAGACAGGCATCAATATTTTTAAAGCTCTCCAGGTGACTCCAGTGGGTAGCCAAGGTTGCCATCCTTTGATCTTGGATAACCCTGGGAGCCAAGTTACAATGTTTTTGAGCTCTGTAACCTGACTTCTTGAAAGGCAGCTCAAGAAATGACTGAACCTGTTGGGTAATTAAGGTAGCAACTCAGGGACTGTCAGAGGACTATGAAAAGTCCATCTGTTTTGGATGATGCAGTTTAATCAAATGATATTCTTTAAAACTGACTACTTCATTCCTTGACATTTGGTTTGCCCCAAGTGTTTGATGGTCCTGGTTTGCTGGTGTCTGTTTATAGCCATCTGCTACCTGTGACCGTGGAGGAGGGGAGTGACATGCTTCCAGGTGAGGTGTGCTGCAGGGTGGCTCCCCTACTTGCTGGTTTCCTGCGAGCAAAGATGTGTGTGTGCCAGGGCATGACCTGGACCTCAAGCGTCCTAAATATACCTGTTATGGGTTGAGTTTTGTCCCTCACCCCCAAATTTGCATGTTGAAGTCCTAACTCCCAGTACCTCAAAAAGTGACAGTTTTTGGAAGCAGGGTCATTGCAGATGCAATCAGTTAGGGTGAGGTTATACCGGAGTGGAGTGGACCCTAATCCAATATCACTGGTGCCTTATAAAAAGGGGAAATTTGGACACAGAGACATGTTCACAGGGAGAACGCCATGCAAAGGTGAAGGCAGAGATCACCTGCTTCTATAGACCAAGGAGCACCAAAGATTGCCAGCCAACCACTAGACACTGGGAGGGATTTATGGAACAGATTCTCCCCAACAGCCCTCAGAGAGAACTAATCCCGCTGACACCTTGATTTTGGACTTCCAACCTCCAGAACTGTGAGACAATAAATTTCTGGGTTTTTTTAAACTTCTCAGATTGTGTTATATTGTTACAGCAGCCCCAGACAGCCAATTCTACCTGCTGTTGGGAATAAGTGGAAGGTTTCAGGCCTAAGGGAGGAAGGGCCCTGAACCCATCAGCTGCCCAAGTTCCAAACCTGATCCAAACCGGTCACACAAACCAGTGCTCCTGGCCCTGTCCTACTCACTGCATCCGCTGTCGGGGGATCGAAATACCCCAAGAGCGGCCAGCCCTGTGGGTGTGAGACTCATGCAGTCACTTGGAGCCCACTCATTTTAATTCCCTGGTGTTGCCATCTTGAAATTCTCAATAATTTTTGAAGAAGGGCCCAGCATTTTCACATTGCACGGGGCCCCACAAACCACGTAGCTGATCCTTCCCCCAAACCTCTCACCAAATCTCCCTTCTTCAATCTGATCCCACATAATATGTTGTCAGAATTTCTCATAGTTTTCTGGTCCACTGATAGCACGACCTTCTTGCTGCCAAGGATTTTATAGACTTTTCCTTTTTAATATTTTTTTTTCTGTCATTTGTAGGGATTTGAAGCAGGAGGGGGTAGCCAAAGGGCACCGCGTCGTGTCAACTGTCTACATCGAATATCCCAATGTGAACAGGATGCTTGTGCTTATTAGGTTGTCTGTTCTATCTGGATCATGACAGCCATTTATAAGAGACTGTGTGGGTCCCAGCACAGGCAGTACAATTCCGGGGCTCAGGTGACCACATGTAACTGAGAATTGTGGGGGAGTGCTACTCGCCTTAGGACCCTTGAGGGTGGCTGGCTCTGTCTAGGTCACACTGGCATGGTGTTTTGCTCATCTGATTATTTTATTCACAGCTCCCCTTGAAACCCTGGCAAAAGTTTCCGTTACCCTCAGGATGCTATGACAAGTTGGGTCATTGTTCCCATTCTTTACTCCCTCCCTGAATTAGAAATTACGCACCCATTCCCTGTGCCACGGGTCTCTACAGTGTGCCCCACCGTGGGCATCGTGACCTTCCCCCCGCCCCGCCCACTGGTGTTGGGTTGGCCCGGTGACTTGCCTTGGCCGCTGGAACTTGAACGGGACCGTCAATGTGCCAGTTCCCAGTGGAGGCCTTAAGACACATTATGCGTTTCCTACTCACCTTCTTGCATTTCTGCCATCTGCAGTGAGGAAAACACGCCCCAGGTAGAAGCTGGTTCAAAGAGAACGAGGTAGCAGTCCCAACACCCGGCCCGGATTCAAACCTAGCGGATCCCAGCCAAGCCCAGAAGAGTCACAGCCTCTCCAGAAACCCATAAGTGACACTTAAATGCTTGTTTATAGAGGCCAGTGAGTTTGAGAGGTCTTCATTAGGCAGAATGATTACAGCAACAGCTGACTGGGGCAGAAATAGCACGGTTCCTCTAAGTGGGCTTGGAAGGCCTTTCCTGGCCTGGCCCTTCCTGTTCGCTCAGCCTATTGCTTGCCCCACCTCTTTTTTCTCCACTGCCCACTCAGTTCTCTTACTCTCCAAGTGCGCTACGTTCTCCCTTGGCTTTGAGCCGACAACACATTCTCTCCCTCCATTCTCGCCCCACTCCAGGGCCCCTTTACTTGGCTAACTCCTCATTCTCCAGCTGTCAGCCTGAGTGCCACGTGCACCAGTAAATCTTCCTTAGGCTCAGTAGGAAGCGCTAATGGCTCTGCTATGCACCCCCCTGTGCCATGTACTTCCATATCACAGTGCTCAGGGCAGTATTGTGTCATCACTGGTGTGGTGGGGAAATACATTGAGGTGTTTACTGGTATTTCATTTTCACTGCTGCAGAAGGAGCGGAACAAGTGAGAGATGGCGACACTTTGCTTTCCACACCTACCGCCCCTCGCCTCCACGCAGACTAATCCCAAGGAGTCTGTAGGGCCCCTCCCTTCCTCTGCCACTGTGCCATATGAAAACAAAAGCAGAACCTGGGGGTTCTTTTTGTATCTTGTGAAATCCTAAGCCATTGTGGTGTCATCCCAGACGGGGAATGAAAATGAGAGAAGAGTGTGGCTTTGGGGTCTAGCTGTGAGACATTCCACCAGAGTGAGGATGGACAGAGATTGGCAGGAGCCATGAACAATGTGGACCTGTCTCACCACAAGAATTTGGAGGCCTGGTGCACCTAAGAGGGGTTAGGCCCCGATCTCTGGGCTCCCAGTCCATCAAGAATGCCTGTTTCTCAGGTGTCATGGAAACAACAGCTTGTGAACTTCAGGAACTGTGCAGGCTTGGACGATAGGATACTCAACAGGAACAGGTAGACGAAAGAAAGGTTGGAGGACCTATGTATTAATTTTCTGTTGCTGTGTAACAAATAACCACAGATCTTGTGGCTTAAAACACAAATTTATTATCTCATGTTATCCCGTGGGCCAGGAGTCTGGGCACAACATAACTAAGCTCTCTGCTTAAAGTCTCATGAGGCTGAAATTGAGGTTCCTTGCAATGACCCACATTACGGGAGTGAACCCTAACAGTGTCTGAGGCTGAATTACCTGCTAAGCAGACATGCCAGGGCTGGAAATGGGACTTAACCTGATTCACAGAAAATAAATGTCTTTGCTGTTTCGTGCATCCTCACATATGGGTTTTAAATTTGTATCTACTATACTTTAATTTTCTGCCTTTCCCAGTAAACCATAAGCTCTTGGAAGGTGGGATGTCTCTGTCTTGTTTATTGCTATATCTCCAGAGCCTAAGGCAGTGCCAGGAATATTGAGGCAAGGGATTCAATAAATATTTGTCACATGAGTGATTGACTTTCAGGTGCTTGTTGAACTAAATTGAACTGATTTTCATAAACACCGTGCAATCTATGCAGGGTGGGTATCATATCACTGTGGCTGGTTTAGAAAGGAGCAACCAGGTTTGGAGAGTTTAGATAACAGGCTCAGCATCGCACAAACAGTTAAGAGCAGAGCTAGAACTTTTCATTATATTCAGAAAAAAAAATAGTCCTTTTTATTGGAAACATAGCCATGAAATGTGACATTGTGACACATTCTAAATGTATGACTCATACTTTTCATCTTCTGTGATCAAGAGAGGGGGAAGAGGTAACGAATTAGAGGCCTTTATAAGATGGGATTTTCTGGCGAGACCCCAGATACAAACATCTCTTGGAACCGCAAATTCTGCAGTACCTGAATTTTTCAAGTGGCTGACTTCCCTCTTAGTAGAAGCACAAGTGAAATCAACCCAGAGCGCCCACAGCAGAACCTGGTTTCTCTCAGAAAGACTTGACTCAAATCTTCTTTCAGGTTTTCTGTTGCCTAAATAGGGTGGTTTGTTCAGTGAGCAGAAATCTAGGCTTCAGGTTATAGTTCTTATAAGTCATGTGACCACTCCATTACTTCTTGCCTCAGGGCTTTTGCACATACTGTGCCTTCCCCGTGGCTCCATCCTTCTCATTTACCAACTCTTGACTTAAATATCAGTCCTCAAGGGGGCTTTCCTAATACCCTACCTGGGGGTACTCCCCCATCCCTACCATTGTGCACCATTTATAGCACTTTTTACAATTTGCAGCTACAGTGAACCCTTGAACAACATGGGTCAGAACTGTGCAGGTCCACACATATGTGGTTTTCCTTCCACCTCTGCCACCCTTGAGACAGTAAGACCAACCCTTCCTCTTCTTCCTCCTCTTTAGCCTACCTGACATGAAGATGAAGAGGATGAAGGCCTTTATGATGATCCACTTCCACTTAGTGAGTACTAAATTCCTTATGATTTTCTTAATGACATATTATTTTCTCTACCTTACTTTATTATAGAATACACTATATAATACACATAGCATACAAAATATGTGTTAATCAATGGTTTATGTTATGGGTAAGGCTTCTGGTCGACAGGAGGCTATTAGTAGTTAAGTTTTGAGGGAGTCAAAAGTTATATGTGGATTTTTGAGAGTGCAGGGGGTTGGCACCCCTAACCCCCATACTGTTTAAGTATCAACTGTATACAATAATTTGGTTTATTAATTTGCTTGTTCGCCCCCCACTATATTTCATGGTTCGCAGGGACAGCTATCAGTGTGGCGGCAGAACCCTTCACCCCCTTAATTACGTGGGACCACAGGGTAAGAGCCAGCCTTGGGAAATCAGATGTGGAAGTGTCTCAGACACATTCTGTGGGATGTTTACCCACCCAGAAAATAGAAATATGCTCCCTGGGGAGCAGCTGCCCAACAAGAGGTGTTCTGACGCAACAAACCCCAGAACCGGGATCACGTTTTTTTAATAGCTGCCCAGATGTGCAACTGCTTGACTTTTTGAGAAAATTTACCAATAATAAGTGCATTTTCTAAGTGTCTTTGGTAAATGGGAAGTGGCGGGGGTAGGAAACCATTATGTTGTAGAGGCTTGTGAGCATAATCCTGCTTATTCTTTGCACACGATCTAGTGGCTCAAACTGTCTCCAAAAATAACTTAATTCACCTGAATGAATCAGTGCAGATCTTACTCTTAATGTTCCCAGTTCCTTGACCCCTTATTTGGTTCTAAACCCTGCCTGGCTACCTGGAACAGATTTCCATTTTCCCTTTGACTTTGGGGCCCTCTCTAGGATGTTGATCCCTAAGAAATTTTCCCTCCAGACTCAGACACAGGCATCTTCCTTTTACCTGGCCCTGTAGGACTTTCTGGCCAGCTTTCTACTGCCCTATACTCCTTCTCCAGCACCTGGCCATGCCCCCCAAACCTCTGCAACTTACAAGTACACACCAGGACATGGCCCTGTGGGTTGGGAAGGCTGTATGGCATAGTTAGTGTAAGACATTAGTTGGGTTTGAAAGTCAAACACGTCCGGGTTTTCGAACTTCACCACTTCCTAGGGATGTGCCTTTGCACACACTGCTTTACCCCACTAAGCCTTCACTTGTTTATGTACAAAAAGGGGACAGTGATTTGGGCTGCTCTAGTCCGTTTGGTCCAGTATATGGTAGTGTAACAAACTCCATAGACTAGGTGGCTTATAAAGGACAGAAACTTGTTTCTCATGGTTCTGGAGGCTGGGGAGTCCTAGATCAAGGCAGGGGGAAGATTGAGTGCCTGGTGTGCATCTGCTTTCTGATTTGCAGGTAGCTGCCCTATTGCTGTATCCTCTCATGACAGAGAGAGAAAGCTCTTGACTCTCTTCCCCTTCTTAGAAGCATGCTCTGTGTTTTCACATGGTAGAAGAGGCCAGGGAGCTCTTTAGGGCCTCTTTGATAAGGGCACCAACCTCATTCATGAGGGCTCCATTCTCACGACCTAATAACCTCCCAAAGACCTCACCTCCCAATACTGTCACATTGGTCATTGGGATTTATGATGCTGTTGTGAATACTCTCGGCTGCCTAACCAACAATCATTCCTTCCTTTTTGACAACAGTGTTTCATTCAGATATTCCTGTGTCCTGTCCAAGGGGATAAATTTTGGTTTCTGGATTGATCATAATAATCCTATTCCCATTTGTCAATGACTGCTTCAGTGTAAGCCCCATGACTGTTTCTGGACTAGGAATGTAAAGGGAATTTTGGGGAAAAAATTTTCTCCCTGATAACAAAAGAGAGACTTGAGAAGAGCAAGCCCATCTCCCTTTCTTCATGATTTTGGATATTATTGTGTGATTCCGTGATGGCTGGTGCTGCAATAGCCATCTCGTAACCAAGAGAGGAAAGCCAAAGGGATCGCAGAGAAGCCACACAGAACTCTGGCAGTGCATATGTGCTGAATTAACTCTCCCCAAAACCATCTATCTCCAGATGTTTTATTATATGAGAAAGAAAAATCTCTATCGCTTAAGCCATTTTTACACTTTTGTGAGATCTAAAGGTTGTATTGTGTTGAAGACACTCTTTAAGTTAAAGACTACAAAATTAAAAATATAAACATTAGGTATAAAAATGAATATTTATTTAGAATAAAAAGGAAGCCACAGCAGATTACAAATTTTAAAAGTTGATAAATGCCTAAACACTAAGAAAATTTTTTTAAATAATAGTTTTTATTAATAACTGACTAATAAAATAAAACATCGTATGTGTTCAGGCTGCCTGGTCTGTCATCATGTGACAATAATTTGGTACGATTATTTTTTATAGAGAGAATAAATAATTCTTTTTTCTAGCATGGCTGATAAAAATTTAATATTATTATTGGTGACTTAGAAAATTTTCTTTCAGCTTCACAATTCATCGTTGGTAATGTTCTGTACATTTTTATGATGGCCATCAAGTTTGGGGAAAGCTCTCACGAGTTTGTTTCATATATGAGTTGTATGTTTTAGAAGAATTTCTCACAGGTTAACTTTTGTTTGGCTCCTTACACTTCAAACTTGTTTTCTCTCCTGTTACCTACATGTCTTCTGTTCCCATTACAATACCACCTCCAGCCCTGCTGTTCTGGATCAAGATACCAGGTGAGTCAGCACGGTGGTGGCAGAAGTATTCCTAGAAGACATCCCCACACCTGGGCAGCATCTAGTAACTCAGCTGTACCTGGAAATTACTGAGAACCACAGAGACATATCTCACTAAACCCTATCCCAGTGCATTGCCTTAGCCGGATCTCAAAATGCTCCCAGCCTCTTATAGCTCCAACTACCAGGAAAGGATGCATCACAAAAGAGAAGTTCAAGTGGAAAGAATTAGCAGCCTTGACTCATTGCAGCTAAGATGTTTTACTTTTGCAAATTTCAAAAAAATGATGCGACCATGTGAACGCATTGCTAGGGCTTCAGAAAGGGTCCGTGCATATGAGGGGGCCCTAAAACTTAACTTCTGTTTGCTTCGCAGTGAATTCATCCTTCCCTGATCATAGACATGTTGTGAGAACTGGATAAACACACAATACAAGTAAAGTGCTTAGCACAGTGTCTGGCACATAACAAGCCTGGAAATATGGTAGCAATCATTACATTTTTAGTAGTATTTAAGATGGTACCTCCCACAGTACTTTCTTTTTTTCTCTCCCGAATGTGTTTTCATTGCTGTAAGCTTTTGACCCACAGTTTTCTATCTCTGGGTGAACAGAGCTTTAAAGTTGATTTTCCAGTGTGAAATGTGTTCGTGATCGGTCTTTAGTTTTCAGGGGTTAAACATTTATTTCCATGCCTGAAAATGGTGAATATCTCTATAATTGCAGTGACTAGGAAATCAAAGTGACATCTTTCCAATCAATAGTTTTATTATTATGTTTTAAATTTACAGGCATCTTTGGCCTAAAATCGGCATGCTATATTTAGCCACCATCACCAAGAGACATCTGCCCAGTGAGGCAACAGCGCTTTTCATAAGTGATACGTCATCTATTTATTTCGGCAGCTAAGCACCTTCTGGCACAACAAACAGCCACCTTTGGAAACAAAGATGAAATTTTTGGGTGCCTTAACAGATACGGGTTGTCTAAAATTAAAGACAGTGCTAATTAACCGGAACACAGAATTAGAACCTACAGTTTGGAAAATATGCAAGAAGAAGAGTGTTTGTCAGAAACTTTAGCACTGGGGAGCTAATCCGGCTGTTTCAAGGACACTAAATTGATTATAAGAATTATATAACATCATTAAACCTCAATAAACAAAGCCTGCCAGGTTGTGCCCGAATTAGATCACTTGTTTGCTCAAAGAGATGTTGTTTAAAGTAAACTTTCTTTCACTGATAAAAAATTATGAATAAACCTAGTAAAGAAATACTATGTGTGGGATGGGAGACTGAAATTGACCATAGCCTCATTTATGTGTAGGTAACAATTTTTTTTTTCTGTCAAATACACCTTAATTCAAAGAAAGTAATTGTCATTAGTATCCTTGAATCTAAAACCTGAGCGAGTTGCTTACGGTGTTAAAAAATATTAGCAAGAGCTGGCAGAGTATGGGGTACATGTACTCACGTTCTACTAGGAGAGCCACATGGATGGTGTCAAGTGAAAAAGGCAAAGTTTCAGAGTCTGGAGATGTGGATTTTCATCCCAGATCCATCCCTAATTCACTGGATGATTTCAATCAAGTCTCCTAACCCGATTTGGCTGATAAGGACAATAACAATTCCTGCCTCCTTCACTGAGACCGTAATTGTAGAACACTTTGAAAGCTGGAAGACACAACGTAAAAGAAAAAGTGGGAATGGCAGTAGAACATGGTGATTAGGAGCTCAAATTTTATATGAATTAAAACGAGACTCCACTACAAGCTCTGCCACTAACCAGGTGTGTGGTCACAGGCAGAGCACCGAATTCCTCTTCCTTAGAAAGAAATGGCGATCATCCTATGAGATCGTGCGTACAAATTATTTCACCTGTGTGTATCAGCAGCCCAGAATAATTATGACTTGAACATAAAGATGAACCCAAGGTAAGCAGTCCAGGCGGGGGTGGCTTCTCTGCTTCATGGGGTCATTCAGCAATCCAAGACCCTTCTCACTGTTACTCTGCGTCTCTAGGCTGTTGCCTTTATTTCCATTGGCAAAGATGGTTTGATAGCACATCCGGATTCCAAGCAGTAGGATGAATGAAGGCAAGGCGAGGGGAATCAAGACACAGCCCTTTTGTTAAGGAAACAACTGGTAAGTTGCACACGACACTTCTATATTTGTTGGAGCTTGTCAGAGATAGATGGGGCCTGGAAAGGACAGACCAGACCCTCATTTTATGGTTAAGGTTGCTGTGTATCAGAAAGGGAAAGAGATTTAGCTGTCAGCTGCATGCCGACCTCCAAATTTTCTCATGGAATTTGAAGAAAATCCCATGATCAAAAAACTAGGAAATCTGAATAGACAGAGCCTGTCACTCAATTTAACCTTGGGTAAGTCATTTGTCCACTTTTGTCATCAGCTTTCATCATTTGTAAAACAAGCAGATGGGACTATGTCTGAGGCTCCTTCCAGCTCTAAAAACAAGGAATTTGCATCTCGAAGGATTAAAGACCCATGGGTTGCATAATGAATGAAGAGTCTTTGATGCTGAGATTCTAGTTAAATGTGCGTTGTTGCTTTGGAAAGTTGTGAGTATGTATGTGGGGAGAAACTGCTTTATCAGATTTGCGAATCAGCTGGCTGATACTACGGGTGCCGAAGAAAACAGGCAGCAAGACTGCTTTAAGCTGAACTTGCGTCATCTTATGCCTATGTCTGAAGTCATCGTGGAACTGTAGCAACAGCTGCAGCTGAAGTCCATTGCAGAGCTAACAGGAAACGTCTGTGACCAGATTAATTTGTTTTGTGAGTTCCACCATTTGAAGATCATCTCGGTAAGTTCTTTCTGTGGTCTTCTCCTCATGGTGCTAAATTTTGCTTTCTCATGGCTGAGATATCACACGTGGCCAACCCATGAGATAGACTTGGGTATACTAAAATATGTGCACAGTTTTAAATTATTGCTGGGTTCTGTTTTCACTTCTTAATTTAGTAAACAGGAGGAAAACAACCCCGCTACCGCATCCTTATGTTGTAATCTCGCATTCACAAGTCCCGTTGCGAAAGCAGCATGACCCCTTAAGCCCTGACTTTCTAACCACAGAAATTACTACCTTGGCCTAATGATTACAGTTTGTTTTTGGTGGACAGCCCCAGCAGATGAGTACGTTTTAGCATACAGGGAGAAAATGGACTTGAAAACAGGATGGAGTAGGAGTTCACAAATGCCCACACAGCATTCCTGAAAACAAGGGCGGTTAATTCCCTGGGGACATGATTAGCCTCATTTTATTTATTTTTTTCTTTTTTATTTCAGCATCTTATGGGGGTACAAATGTTTCATTTTAAAACACAAACAGGTTCAGAGAGGTAACATGACTTGCTATGTCGCATACCTAGGAAGTGGTATGTAAGTTTCAGAGTTAGGGGCTCAAAGCAGATTTTTATTTGTCGCCATGGTCTTTCCATTGTTCTTTGTCAGAATGATTTTCAAAAACAGAACAGCACACCTACCAAAATGGCTAAAATGAAAAAGACAGAACATACCAAGAACAGGAATGAGGAACACCTGGAGCTCTCACACACTGCCAGCGGGAGCACAGAGTGGCACAATCTCTTTGAAAAATTGTTTGGTGTTGTCTACTAAAACCGCATATATGCGCACTGTATGGACCACCCACTCCATTGTCAACAGTCATGCGTCCGTATGTCCACCCAGAGAAATGTACAAGAATGTTTGTAGCACTATTCATAGCATCCTCAAACTGGAAATGACCCAAATCCTTATCAGCAGTAGAAAAGATAAACTGTGGGATAGTATATGTAACAGGATATTGTACATGGAACAACGTGAGTGAATCATACAAATATAATATTGAGCAAAAGAAGCTAGACACAAAAGAGCACATAATGAAAGATTATACAAAATTTGAAGATAGATAAAATAATCTATGGTGTCAGAAGTCAGAATAGCAGTTGTCCTTGGGAAGGAGGAACCAGAAGGGGACAGGAGTTGGGTGCTTCTGGGCGACTGGTGATGTTCTCTTTCTTGATCTGGGCGTGATTATGTGACTGTGATTGGTTTGTGAAACTTCATAGAGCTACATTGTTATGACCTCTGCACCCTTCTGTGAATAAAATCACCAAAAGTAAAAAATAAAATAAAGCTGACATAAAGTTAAGAAACAAGCTGGCTGAAAGCTATCAGAAAGATTTATGAAAGATAGCAATAGTACCTGGCACTTTATCGTAGGCTTACTTAGAGTCTGGTGAGACATTATTTATACATTAATTTATTTAATTCTTTCAATATCAGAAAGTAGATACAATTGTCACCCCATTCTTAGAAGGGAAACAACACGCGGAAGCTTAATTACCTTCCCCTGACCATGCAACGCGCAGGAACTAGAGCAGGTAGTAAACAGAAGCGGCCCACCTCCAGGGTGCACACACGTTTTAACCATCATGTGACACTGCCTCTTGCACACTGGGAGGCCCTGGGATACCCATGAGCATGTTGATTTGCGAGTTTATTCCTGTGGAAACCACTCAGAAACCTAAGAAATTGAGATAAATTCCCTAAAATTACCTCCGGAAGAAAAGAAAATGTTTAAATCAAAATCCAATGTTAACTGAGATGGAGAAAGTCTGTTTATAAAAATTTAAGGAACCACAGAGAAAATCACCAGGGCTATAACTTTCCGCTTGCCGAAGAAGGCTCCTTCTCGATGAATCACTGCTTATCTCACTGCATAGCAACAGAAGAAGACGTGGACGGAGGCAGTCATTTTCAGGAAGTTACAGCACTCTTAACATCAGCACGAGATTCGTGACGATGTGTTGAAA